>JAVJIF010011367.1:0-139420 GCA_038442645.1 Agave tequilana
TGAGCCTAATCAAACATTTTCTTAAGCTCATAGTGCCTTGATATCATATATAAGAAAAATGTTTGATTACACTATCATATGGATCAAGACACTCTGAGCTTAATAAAATGTTCGATTACACTAAATGGTATAAAATTACTCATGTAAGGCGGAAGGGGAAAATTAAGGTTTGCGGTGGAATTGAGAAAAAAATTAAACTAGGATTTATAGAAATTTGGAGAAAATAAGATTTAGCCCTCACACCAAAGAGATTGCTTACCTGCTTCGTACATCGCACATGAAAATTTAAAATTAGAGTCTGCCCTAGAGAATTAGTTTTTCCCACTCTATACTTCGCACATAAAGATTCAAGAAAATCAATTAGGGTTTCAAATTTTATAATTGCTCATTCATTGCCTCAAAAAATCCTACAAGGATATTAAATTTCAAAAATCGTGTGCACTATTTGTGCCACGTCATTCCTCCTAATCATAAAAGAATTAATAAAATAAATAATAAAAAACTAAAAGAAAAACTAATAAAAGACTACTCTTATTCCTAATAAAAATTACTTATACTCCTAATCAAATTTAACTCTGACTTTCTTTCTCCGATATGAATAAGTCTTTTAATAGCTCGCTGAATCTTCATCGTCTCCATCAATTTTCTCATGATTAGAGAAAACTCGTCCACGAGTTTTGAAACATTACATCACGAAACATCTTGATCGTGGTAGTTATATTGAATGTTGGTGATGGCTTCGATAACTATGAATCGCATCAAATTCCATGTTCACAGGAGACGTCCTAATCAAAACACTTGAAAGGGATTATACTCATCTGACAATATCAACATGAAAAAGTAAATCAATGATGACTTGTTGGATGACAAATGACCAATTCTGATGGTGGTGGTAGTGGATCAGTGATACTTCAGGCTTGAGTTCGGGCTCAATAGTGATAATAGACCAAACACTGTTTCAAATATGAGCTCGGATTCAGTCTCTGGATCGAAGTTAGAACTCAGTTCAAGTTCTTCCTCTAGATGTTCCTCTAACCCTTGCTCAGAGTCGACTCTTAATCTAGCTCCAGATCTGATTTTGGCTTGAGTATAATTGTTTCTGGCTCTGACTTTTGCTCGCGGATAGTTGGCTTCGGATTTGACTATGGTCACAGGCATAGCTGGTTTCGGGCTTCACTGGTTTCGGGCTTGACTTTTTCCTTAATAATTGTTCTCTACCCAAACATATCTCTTCCTGAAAGGCTCTGATCTCCATAAGAATTTGATTCAACAATCGTTATTCTTTAAATTACATGTCTTTCGGAGAGGCTTTGTTCTCCATAATAGTCTGATTCAGTAGCTTACTATCAATGATGTCAGAGGACTCTCACAAATCCAACACCTAAAAAATGGTTCGGATCAGACTCCTCCTGAGAAATAGTAAAAATATCACAGTTTGTCTATAAACAGGCCTGAAACAGTAAACGGGTCCGGTCTGTCATGGTTCGGGTCTGCAGAAGTTGTTTCTGAAGTGGGTTCTAGGGGTTTGTTTGTTTCGTCGTAAAGTCCGTAATTTGTTAATGACTTACAACCCAATTACAACTACAACATTTTTTTGAACTGTAATTCGTAAAAGACTTACAAAACTCAGCTACCACTCACTTGCAACCCAATTATCACTCACTTACAGCCCACTTACAGTTAATTTTTGTGATCATACAATTTGTATTATTTTTTATGTTAATATTAATTTTTTTAATATTGAATATTTTTAGTATTTATTTACAATATTAAAACTTTTTAATCACAAAATAGTTAATTTTGTGGTCAACTTTTTCACTTACGATTTACACATTACAACACAAACACCGTAAAACACATACACTTTCCCACTTACAACTTTATATTACCAATCAAACACCGTAAACTTACATGCATATAACTCATTTATAAACTGTAAATGACTTACTACTGACTTACGAATTTTGGCCAATTACGACAACCAAACAGACCTAGATCTGCAGTTCTGAATTGAATCAGATTCTGAATCTGATCCAGATCCTGATTTGTGGGTTGGAAGAAGTCGGGTCGGCTTGCAGATTTGGATCTGATCTGGTTCGGATCTGAAAACACCTGCCTGGTTCGTTGCTAGCTGGTTGGATCTGCTTGAGGAATCAGATCAAAAGACCTGGACCCGAATCGGGTTCAGCCTCGCGCCGCGTAAGTTCAGTGACGAAGAGGGGAGGCGCGGTGGCCCTCGTCCGCGGAGGACGACGGTGGCGGATGAGCTCCGACTCGACTTCGAAGGATCTGCCGATGGTTGTGATGGAAAGAGAGGCCAGCGTCGGAGAGAGGCAGCGTTGACTGAAGATGAAATCGGCGTCGATCGAGGCCCGAGAGAAGTCGTTGGCTGCCGACGGGTGAGAGAAGTCAGAGGGAAGGTCGGAGAAGAAAAGGAGGCACAAATGTTACTTCCGAGGTTGTTGGGTCCTGTTGAAGTCGAGAGATGAAGGCAAAGTGAGAAGGAGTCTGATTGGAGCGAGATCTTGATGATGTGTTTTTGGTGATGGGTTCTTGGTGAAGGAGTGCCAACAAATCTGAGTTGAAGATTTGTTGTCGAGGAGAGAGATAAGAGGGGAGAGGGGGAGGGCGGCACTGAGGATTAGGATTAGGACTCTGAGAGGAAGAGGAGATTAGGGTTTGGGTTTTGGTGTTGGAAGAGTGGAAGAAGAATAATAATAATAGTAGGATTTAGGAATTTCGGGGAATTATGAACATTAACACTTTTTTTTTGGGCTGATTAAAAGAAATCTAAAGAATCCTAGAAAAAAAACAAAAAAAAATCAAAGAAATCTAAAGAGAACTAAAGGAAGAGACTTCCGTTTTATCAAAGGAGATGAATTTAGAAGAATAATAAAGAGAAGAGAGAATCAGAAAAGGAGGGTTTTGAGAGTTACATGAAGGAGTTAAGAATTTAGCTCTGATACTGGAAAAATTAGAGTTAGTGGTGGAATTTAAACTAGGGTTTTATAGAATTGGGAGAAATAATATTTAGGTCTCACATCAAGGAGATTGCCACAATACTTCATGCATCGCACACGAAAGATTTAAAAGTTAAGCCACACACAGGATAATTACTTTCACCCACTTTATACTTCACACGTAAAGATTCAAGAAAACCAATTAAGATTTCAATTTTGTAATTGCTTTCAAATAAAATCCTACAAGCAAGTGTCATTATAGCTTAGTGGTAAAACATCATTGGCAGTTGCAAGAGGTTTGGGGTATTTCAGTGACTCATTGGATTTTCATTATTCCATCAATATAACTACCATTGCTTGGCTTTCATTTTCTTTGACCATCAAATTAAATGTGATAATCCGTCCTCCTCTCTTTGAAAACAAGGGGGCTTCCGGTTCTATACGTGCTTCAAACAATTTTGTCCGCATATTATCGTATCTTTAGAGTTAATAATTATCTACGAGGAATTACTGAACTCAATCACTTGCTGCCGTTACTCAACAGTTGTCCACTTACATATAAATTTAAGTAACAATTAGCAAACTCATACTGCATGAATACGCCTTAATTCCTAAGATTTAGAGTGACCTTTAATGTTTTGGGATTTCATGTGTTCTGTCCAACTTTTTCTTTGGTCTCTGTTTATTGACCTGTTCATTCTCTCTGGAGTGAATGTGGCCGTCCAAATTCTCAAGAAGAGAAGAAAACGAAAGAGAGACACCCTGAAGATATAAAAACTGCATAAAGGATTTAAACTGGAAACTCATGATCAACAGAAAATTAAGTCATGCATAAATATAACAGATAGCACTTCAATTTGAAACCAGAACAGTTGATAGAAAGATTGAGATATAAAAAGAAAAATATGCACTAAAATCATCCTCTACCACTTGCAAACTAAGTTAAAAGCCATTCCCCACTACCTAATTTACATTGCACCCACATTCTACTTCTTCTTCCCCATTTCCTCAATCAATCTCCACACCAAACAAACCAATCCCCCAAGCATGCTCCCATCTGAGTTCTCATCGCTTCGCACTTATCTCCGGCTTCGCCTACTCTCTCTGACAATGGCAAGGAGCCGAGATACCCCCTGCGTCCACATCTCGTACTCCCTCTGGCTTCTGCATTCGAACTCAATCACCCGTTGCTCTGGCGTTTTCAGTCCAAAGTACCGGCGATCCTCTCCTCCCTCCAGCAAGTGCCGGCCTGGCCACGCCATCACATCCTTGCACACATCAGAGACAACACCTGCACACAATATTCGTTTCAGACTCAACTGATTTCAGAACTCTAGTTATGCTGTATAAGATAGATGATGAACTGCTAGCATACACTTCTTTTTCTTAGTGATGGTCCCTGCAACATGTCTGCTCTTCATCTTGAGCATCACCTGTAGAGATATCAGTTCCAACATACATCAAATGTCACACTTGCTGAGACTACTACTAGAGGTTTCGTCGAGCCTTACCACTCCTGTTCGATGGAGATACACCGATACGATCTTCCAGTGAAGAGCACCTGCACATTTCCGAGAAGAGATCAGAATACAACCCAGTGATCAGCGTGCAGGTGAACCTGATGACACGATACCTTTCCTGGTTCGCTTGAGGAGCTCAGTCCCTCCAGCGAGGAGTTCTTGACTACACAGGCCCAAGAAGTTCTCTTGGTGGGCAATCTCCCCATTGGATTCATTGTCCTTTCTCTCTGGGTTCCTCTGCTGATGGTTTCGCCTGTGGTGGCGTTCACGGTGATCCCCCATCGCCCCTTTCTCCACCGGTATCACTGCCGCAATGTTCCATACCTCCTTCAGTGCTCTGGCCTTCAGTGTCGCCTCCCCTCGCAGTGCTGACAACCAAGACAAGGAGAAGGATTAGTTTCAGTATTCAATTGAAGCTATCATCTTAGGGTCTGGTTGGCACTTATACCTGTAGCTGCTGCTGCAGTGAGGGTGATAACATCGCCGGGGTTGCGAATGCTGACAGCCGAACCAATCACGGACGCCAAGTGTTCGCGCTCGGCCCCCAGGGCCTCCGCAGCCTCGACACATTGTGCAGCCACCAGGGTGGCTGCAGATGCCACCGCCACATCGGTCTTGGCTGCCCGTTCGTCCTTGCAGGACCCGGATGCAGCTGCGGTGGCGGCCGCGATTGCGGCGACCGCGGCTGCAACTCCGGCCACTGAGACCGCAGCGTGAAGCTGGGCATTGTGTGCTCGAGTCTCCTCCTTCTTCTTCTCCCTCCTCTCCTTCAACCACCTCCCAACTGTCTTGTTGCTTGCTCTGTAGTGTGGTGTCCTGCTGTTTGTCACTCTGCAGTACTACAGACATTTGCACACCAAGCAATCATCAGTTTTTTCATAACAATCGATACAACAAACTTACTGAAATGAATCTGAAAATGGAGGAGGAAGAAGGGTTTACATCGTCGAAATCGGAAGGGGAGACCGGAGGGCTGTCGCTTAGAGAGCCGCCGCTCTGGCCGCCGTTGAGGGGACCGCTGCTGTGGGAGAGCCTCCCTGAGGTGAGGGACGAAACATCCTGCTAAAATAAAGAAATTTGAGAGGACTAAAATTAGAGGACAATCAGAAGAAAGCTGAAATGAAATTAGATACAAGTTCAATAGCAAGCTGAAATGAAATTAGACGTCTTTGAGTTGTAGAATCTAATCTTAGTCTCTGCTACTTGACAAAAAAAATTGTTGATAGTGCAAAAGTAATTGAAAATTTCAGAACAATTGAAGTAACATTGTAGCTGTGATAGTTCAATTGTATGCACAGATTGAAGGGCAAAAAAAGAAAAAAAAAATCAGAATGGGTTTTTTGGAAGTCATTATGGATGATTATCATATTTCCACAAAGAAATCAGTATTGGATAAATTAAAAAAAAAATTTAAGCTTCAACAGTAAAAAAAACACCATAGAAAATAGAAGCGAATAATAAAGACAGGAGCTCACAATGATAAAAAAAAAAAAAAAAAAACATACAAAATTTGAAACATTGACTAGAATCCAAAACAGGTGATTTAGAAACCTAGGCCAGTAAAGAAAGAGAGGAGGGCTGAGATCCATCTATTCATCCATTAATTAATGCAAAAACAAACAAAATCCAGTAATTGTCAGCTCTCTCCATTAATTAATACAAAACAAACAAACCCAACAAAAGTGCCAGAATGCTTTTTTTGAAGCTTATTGTGCCCTGCAGCTGCTTTGCATCCTCCTAATTGAACAGAAGAAAGAACCAAATTGACAAAATTAACTGAGAATGGATTTTCCGATGTTTTGAGAGCTCAGTGTCAAAACAGCAAGAAAAAGAATAAGCCAAAGCATAGAAGCAAAAGAAATCAGGGAGAGAGATATACTCTGCTATGAAACAAGAACAAGAAAATTTTCAAAAATAAATAAATAAATAAATGAAGAACAAAAGTGTCAACTCCAACAAGAAGCTTTTTCTTTTTTCTTTTTTTCCCCTTTTTTTTGGAGAAAAAAATCCACAACAAGCATAAATAGGAAAACAAAGAAAACCCAAAAGTCAGAGACTTAATCTCTGTCTTTTCTCTCTTTTTTCCCCCCTAATTATGAAACCCAATAAGCTTGAATTTTAGGGAAGAAAAAGAAAGGAAAAAAAAAAGTAGCAAACAAAATGAATGAATCACTTACAGAGTGAGACATGATTCTCTCCAAGACAAGCTGAGAAGTGGCACTAGACCCAAATGTGAAAGTATTGCCAGCAACCACTTCCTCCTCCTCATCTCCTCAAGCTCTCCCATGGCATCCTCCAGGATGGGCCCCACAAGAGCAGCGGGGGTCTTGGAGACGGCCTCGAGAGCAGAGGCGGTCCATGAGCGAGAGAGGAACTCCATTGCGTCAATTGGAGGGAAGTGAGGTGGTGGCCTTGCCCTTGGGGAAAGGGACTGGTGATCTAAGGCCAGCAAGCTAATGGTATTGTTATTATTGTCCATTGGGTCTGTTCTTAATTGGTGTTGTGGGTGGTTGAAAGGTTTTGGTGGGGTTTTATAGGCAAGAGAATTTGAGGGGGAGAGGAGAGAGGGGGGATACTTGTTTTGAATGTGAGACTCTCTTCATTCTGTGACAAGAACTTCTCTGTACTCACTCTGCACTGTCCCCCCTCAATCTCTCTCTCTTGATGCACTGAAATGTCTTTGGTTATTAGCCTAGATAATGAGATTAGTCCACTGGCTAATTGTATGCCCCAAAGTAAATATACTTTTCTTAATTGCCTCGCCTGTCTCTTTTTTGCTTTCCGACCCTCGCCCTTGTCATCTCAACAGTGACAGACAAACGAACTGGATGTAGAAAAATGTAGGAAGGGAAATTTTATTTAGAACTGACTACAACCATTTTCTTACGCGAACTTTTTAGAAAGTTGAAGAAAAAAAAAAGCAATTTTTTGGTTGAAAGGTGTGGAGAGACATGTTTAGTAATTTTAAGATCAAAGAAACGGCTTTTAAGTGAAGGACGTTCGCTGGCCGTTTGGATTCAAGGAAGTCGGCAGAAGTGAGAAAGTGTCATTTTTCATTTCTGTTATCCATTCAAATACTGAAAAAGAAACATAAGAATACCCTCTTTTCTTCTCTTTTTTTTTTCCCTTACATAACATTTCCTCACTTTCAGGGTGCTACAGTTAGCTTTGTGGTCATGTAAATCTCATTTGTAATAAGTTGTATCTCAAAACAGTTAATTTTGTAACCATGTAAATCGCACTTGCATTCTAATTACAGTCCAATTTTATTTTCATAATTAATTTTATTTTAATATTATTTTACGGTCACTTTGTGGTCAACTATTCCACTTCTACTTTCAAATTACTAACCAAATACTGCAAACACAATATACTTTTTCACTTTACTTCCCTTATCAACCAAACACTGGAAAAGATACACACAAATTCTTATTTTCCAAAAGGAAAAAAAACTTACTTCCCACTTTCTTACTTCCACCCCACTTCCTTGAATCCAAACAACCCCTGAGAAAGAAAATGGTTATTCTAGTGTGGAAGTTTTTTTCAATCTCTTGTTGAAACTTACTACCATTAAATCTGTATTCAGTATTATAGCAGCAGAGAACTTGCATCTAAAACAGCTAAATGTGAAGACCGTGTTTCTTCATGACGATTTGGAGGAGGATATTTATATGTTGTAGCCACAGGGGTATATCATGTCCGAGAAGGAATAGTTGTTTGCAAGCTAAAGAGTCTTTGTAACTTGTAACAGGCTCCGAGACAGTGGTGAGCAGTGGTTTCACAAGGCCGGAAGTTGATCATTGTTACTATTCTAAGTGGTTTTAGAATTCTATATCATGCTATTATTGTACGTAGATATATTTGTTGCTAGATCCAACATAAAGGAGATTGTGAATATCAAGGTCAGGTTGGCGGAAGAATTCTCAATGTAGGATTTGGGTCTTATGAAGAAAATTATGGGAATGAGGATCACCAGAGAGAGAAAAGAGACTGTTGAAAGTATCACAGGCCGAGTACGTGAATAAGGTGCTGAAGATTTAACATGCCTGATACTAAACCTGTGAATGTTTCACTCGGAGGTCATTCAAGCTCTCGGAGGCACAGACTCTGACGATAGAAGATGAGAAAGTTCTAATGTCAGAGTTTCCCATATGTATCAGTTGTGGGCAGTCTGATGTGTGCTATGGTCTGCATGACACCAGATATTGCTCAAGCAGTGCGAGTTGTTAGAAGATACATGAACAACCCCGGGAAGAGCACTGAAGAGCTCTGAAGTGGATTCTGAGATATATGAAAGGGAGTTTCCATATGGCAATGTGCTATGATGGCACGAACGTTCAGCTGCTGGGATATGTTGACTCCAACTTTGCAGGTGATGCAGATAGTCAGAGGAGTACCACTAATTATGTCTCCACTTTGGAAAGTGAGATGTGAGCTGGGCGTCGAGGTTGCAGAAGATAGTTACCTGTCGACGACGGAGGTCGAGTATGTCATAGAGACAGAAGCTTGTAAAGAGCTAATATGGCTGAAGAATTATTTTGAACGAGCTCGAGATGGAGCAGGAGGCTCCGTCACTACACAGTGACATCCAGAGCGCGATTGATCTTGCAAATAATTCGGTCTGTCACGACAGAATCAAGCACATTGATGTGTGGTACCACTTCATCCGCAAGCTGCTAAAGAATGATGTGTTCTCACTACTAAAGATACACGCCAGTCGGAATCTAACAGATATATTGACCAAGGTGGCCACAGTGGAGAAGCTGAAAAGCTGTTCAGCTTCTGTGGATCTTCAAGCCTGAGGATCCAAGTTTAAGTCGCTCGGAGTCACTATTAGTCGGGAACGAGAGGGGAACGAAAGAGAGATGGGATGTTGCTGTTGTGTCAACTCTCAGTCTCCAAGTGGGAGATTGTTGAAGTTGTGGAGCCTGATTGCCACCTTGATAGAGAATCTCCCTCGGAGAAGTATTACGCAAGAAGAATGCGAGGCCCAGTCACAATGAGAGTTAGGAAGTCGAAAAGTCCTTCCTGGGTGACTCGAAGGTGGGGCCTCGGGAAAAGTCTCCCGAGGACTGGACTGTCTCACTAACTCCCTGATTAATGGCGTACTACAGGCGAATATGGGCGAGCTTAGAGTTTCAGATAGAGGCATGTTTAAGTGTTCGGGAGATCACTCGGAGTCGCGAGAGGAGCACTACGAGAAACAGAACAGAGGAACATCCCCGAGGTGCATTGAGGCACAGTGAATGCGGTCCATCCCGGAAGCTTCGCGATACAAGAAACTCAAATCACGTGTCAATGACAGTTTAGAAAAATCACAACTTGTAACCTTAGTTTTTTCTATAAAAGGAGATGCATCATAATTAGGGTATGTGGTGAAAACCTAGAGGTATTGTTAAGAGTGATTGTGAGGTCTTCTTTTTAATCCCCTTATAATTTCTCGATAATAGTGGATTTGTGAGCGACTCCGTGGTTTTTCCCAGTTTTGAGTTTTCCACGTAATTTTGATGTTCTCTGTGTATTGTCTTGTGATTGATCTGCAATCTTGTTTCTCTCTTTTGATTTGATCTGTTCTTATTCATCGTCATCGTGAAATCTCTTACCCCCAACAGGCTGCACAGACCGTCTAGATTCAGAATGTTCATATCGGTCGAGATATTTCAAGTAGCGACTGAGAAATTTTTTAGTGTGATAAACACACTTACAATACTTCATAAGAGTGTTAGGGATTTAATATAAGATAATAGGTTTACTTTTCATTTCAATACAGTGGATTGGCTTAAGTATTGCTTTCATTTCATTTTATTTATTTTTTTTAACCCTCCTGCTAAGAGTCCAGGTATCCTACTTGAGAAGCATTGCTTTCAAATAAATCGAATTTGATGTTCTCTTAATAAGCACTTTTGTCTTAACTATGTGATTTGGTTCAAGCATTAGTTTCTCCTTACCCACCAATAGATCCTTCCATGAAGGAGTTGCATCTTCTGAGCTGATTCCTGAGTCCTGACCAACTGGTTGACACTAGCCCATTTGCTGAAGGTCTAGTCAATCACTGGATCTTCTTTATATACTATGGGACAAAAATCGGAGAAAACCAAAGAAAAAATTTTATTACTCACTGCAATTCATTGGATTGATGAGCTATTCATCCTAGGCTGGACTTTTATCTCTTGATAAAACAATGTAGGAGGAGCAGCCCAAGCATGCCTACTAATTTAAGATAATGGACTTGGTTTGAATTAGCAAGTTCTGTTCTTGAAATTTATTCAAATAAACTTGTCTTGGATTAAAATTTTGATATGCTTATGGTTATGAGTCAACATGAATTTCCATGGTTTTGGTTCATTCCAAAATTGTAGGAGTGGTTTCTTTAGCTAATGACCCCACATGAGTGTGTGATGTTTGTGTGTGTGTGTGTTGTGGTGTGTGTGTGTGTGTTTTGGGTGTGGTGGGGGGGTGGGTGGGTGGGGGGTGTGGGTTGAGCTCATGCCAACCCCATGCTCTTATCTTTTGCCCGTGCTCAGGTATCGGCCATCTAGCGGAAGTTTTGCCACAGACGATGTTTATTGATACCAGACTGACTCTTGAGAGTAGGTCACACTTAGCCATGAATTTTAGATAGGAAACCTGGCTGCCAACTAACTTCGATAGCTCTTACTTGCACTAAAGAAAGGAGGTTCGCAGAGGTGTTTATGTCCTGGGACACCCCTTGATTGCTAAGTCAAAAGAGAGTTGGTTAGAGTTTTAGGTAACTGACGTGAAGTCCAACCTTCTTCCATTGTTCTATTCCTCTCTTATCCTTGTATGGATATAGTCTGTTTGGATAGCTGAGATTCCATGAAACATATATCTCTATAAATCTCTGGAACATATATCTCTATAGATCTCCCAGGTTGTTGGATTTGCTAGGATCCGGTCCTCTTTGGAGGCGGGTTCTCCAAGGCTTGTTTGTTTGCCCTGAATGTGAGTGAAAATCGTATTTTTTGGCCCTAACATTATGGGCCCCACCCTACGCGTGTTGATTTGTCCTGAAAACGTTGAACCAAAAATGTGTCGGTCCCATGCTTCCAACTCACCTTGTTGTTTTACAGTTGCTTGTTAGATTTTTGAGCTTTGAGCTCGAAAACACAAGAAAGGCTGAATGAATTGTTACAACGAACTTATATACTCTGATATTAATTATTGGAATTGGAAGAGAGAATAAGAGATAAGACATTCTGAAATAAAGAAAGCAAACACACAATTTAACGTATTTCTACCAATCAAACAGATTGTATATACGTCCACAGGAGAAAGAGAGAGACTTTATTAAAACTTTAGAGGAGTACAATGAGAGATACTCACATCTCTTACTAGGAAGATTATAAGTTCTTTGATGGTCGCGTAGAACAATGACCCCTTATTGCTAAAACTTTTCTCACGAATCTCTCTCTCTTTTAATTATTGAATAATACATTGAAGGTCATCTCAAAAGGGTTATTTATAAACTATAGGATCATCGTAGTCCTACACAAACTACAACAATACGAACAACACCACCTTAGAAAAGAAAGAAACTCGAGTTGAACTCAAATTGCAATCAGAACTATAATAAATTATTAGTAGACTAACCATGTTGATTAATCGACTATACAGTCGACTACTGAGATGTACTCACTCTCTATCCGACTACTGAGATGCCATTAGTTGACTAATTTGTGTATGGACTGCGCACGCCTGTATGTTCTAGATCTCTGAAGTTTTCGTCCATCTCCATGACGTATTCGAACCAAAATACTAACAATTTCCCCTTAACTTGAATACGTCCAAGTCCGAGATAGCCATCAAGTTCCTTGTGCCCCAATCAATGCACAATTGAACAACTTTTGACTTCATCTCCATCCCACTCTCTTTTCCATAATCCCTCATAGGGTTCACAACTTGATTAGATCAAACAAGTTCAGATCCGACCTAAACTTAATCACCCAATGATCTCCTTGATCCATATAGAATTTATGAGAATTTGCTCCGACACAGACGTAATGATTTTGGACTTCCTTGTTGTGAACATCAAAAGTTAATAATTCATTTATTTTTCTTATTGACTGAACTACATGTAACGGATAGAATGTCACACTTATATTCATCCCCATCAGTCTGTTCAGTGGTATTAGCTCCTTATTGCTTCTTTTTGCGAGTCCAATAATCAGCTCTAATATGCCTTGTGATACCAGTTGCACACTAAATTCTTGTGTTTTAGGTTACTTGTGGAACTTTCATTATTACTCTTCTCCTCTATAAAGAAAACTTGCCTAGAATCAACACGATGAGACTCTCCCTTTAAATGCTTGTCAATTTTATCCTTATTGAGTAGATGCTCTTTGACTTTATTGGCTTTATTGGCTTTAATAATTGATTTACCTCCATAGATGATATCTTCCCTAAAACTCTTGTATGAAGAAGGTAAAGAACAAAGTAATAGAAATATTTGATCCTCATCTTCTATCTTAACCTCATCTTATCTTACTCATTGATAATAGAGGTAAACTCTGCGATGTGAGACTTGATAGGTGTACCTTCATGCATACAGAGAAGAAAGAGATGCTGCTTCAGAATCTATCGATTCACCAATAATTTCTTTAGATAATGATCCTGAAGTAGCTCTCACATCGAGGATGTTGTTTCTCCGAAGAAAACTCATCCAACACTTCAACTGCGAAGCAAAGCTGAATAGTCGTCAAGACTTTCTCATCTAACTCCTGCCAAGTTTCTTCCTTCATATTTTTAGGCTTTTCTTCTTTTCGAGTAGTGCTTTCTTTAACCCGCTCTGGGTCAGGATGGCGTTCATCCTAATCTGCCACCTGCTGAAATTGATGACATCATCGAACTTCTGAATATCAAACTTGATTTGCAGACATCTTCACACCTTTCTCTTATACTAATTATAGCAACAAACCGTATACTCTGATACTAATTGTTGGGATCGGTGCAGCAAAATAGAAATACCGTTTAACCCCTGATTCTAGATGTACGTATTGCAGTCTCAGTACTTGATACGGTGTATAAAATTGATTTGACCTTCCTGGTAGTCAGATTGAGCCAGTTTTAGTTTCAGATATTATTTTTCAATATTTTTGATTTTTCAATATTTTCTAAAATTTTTCTTTATTATTTTAGAAAATCTGTGTATCGGTGTCAACCGATACAGATAACCGACTCTAGGATTTTTAATTCACAACCAGGATTGAATTTCAAGAATCTGTTTTTAAATTATTCTTTGAAATCACTACTTTAGCGTATTTTTGAGAATTTTACTGAATTTATCAGAAATCCAGCCGGCGTCGACCGGTATCACCGACCGATTTCAGAATTTTCAATTTGCAAACCTGACTTAAGAAATCCGACTTCGCATTACTTCTCAGCGTAATATTTGCTATTTATAGAATTTTTGGGAACCGTTCGGAACTAGTCAAATTTCAGCCCAATTAAAATATTAATTAAATAACTTAATTTATTCTTTTCTTTCTTTTTCTCCTCCATTCACTTCATTTCTTTCCCCTCAAGCCACCGCCTCACCATCACCGACTAAGCCATCGACCTACTCTCTTTTCTCTTCAAAAACCTCCTCTTTCCTCTCTTTAATTCTCTTTTTCTTTAATTAATCTCTCTTCCCTCCTCCGTTCCCTCTCCTCTCTCTGTGTTAGCACGCCGACCACCTGGCTGGCGGTCAGCACTGTCAGCCATCCCCTGGCCACCCCTGGCTCTTCTTTCCCCTCTTTAGATCTCCTCTCTCTCCCTTTCTCCTCTCTCCTTTCTCTCCTCTTCTTTCTTTCTTTCTTCTCTCTCCATCTCTCTTTATCCCTCTCTCTCTCTTTCTGCGCGTCGTCGCCAGCCAGGCGGAGACGCCGTCACCGGTGAGTGGCCAGTGCCGCTGTCTCCTGCTTCTTCCTCCTCTTCTTTCTTCTCTCTTTCTCTATTGGATATTAATACAACCCCAATAATCCATACCCACTAACCCTCTAAACTCATTTTTCCTATCTTCTAAGTTATGGGTTTGGATTTTGGATCCAAACTCAACCCGTTAGCGGCCTAAACCCGCATTCAATATAGAGAAAGGTAAAATTATAGAAAACCCCCTGTTAATTTATAACATTTGCATTTTAACATATTTATTACATATTTAACATATTTTATTGATTTTAGTGTTTGGGCTATATCTGGAGCATCCAAACTCCGAATTGGATGATTTTGAAACACTTGCGATCATAAGAAGACGAGTTACATCCTTGTATTACCCATGTGAGTATTTTTTTATTATAAATTATATTTTATCATGTTCAATGAAATTGATTGATTGCTTTATTTAATAAATCTTGATTATCAGTAAATCATTATAAATATTATTTGATAAAATGTAATTATTGATAAATCATTATAATTAGAATATGCATGATAGTTATTTAAATATAATTGATAAAATAATAGTTTATTTTGTTTCTTGGTTTAAAATAAAATACAGATGGATTAGTTATATATTAGTAATAAACAATTATTGGAAATGATAAAGACATTTTAAACTACTAAATTAATAATTATTAAAATAATTTTGAAGTGTTTGAAAATAGAAAATTATAAATAATTACTTTATGATATAGATCATGTTAATAATATTGAAATCATTATAACAAGTAGAGGTAAATTGACACATAATTATGATAATGATATCACTTGATATTCTTACGTTACTTCACTCATGACAACACGCACTGTTATTTTATGTAATTGTATCACATGACACTGAGTCACTGGTATTACATGTACTTGTAATCGTTACAGGGATACTCTAGTTTACTGGACATTGTATTTCATATATAAACTTGTTACACTTGATACGTTATTTCATGTGCGCGTATCACCGTTACATGGATGCTCTATTACACTGACACTATTATTTCATGTTCATGTACCACTGATACACGGATATACTATTTCACTGGATATTGTCATTTCATATATTTGTATCATTGCTACGTGGATGCTCTGTACACAATTATATCATGTTCATACATCATTATTACATAGATTTACTGGTATACATGCGTTGATTGTTTTTGTATTCCTTTTGCGTGGATCACCGTTCATATTACATAGATTATTACTATATGGATATTTCTATATTCCTGTCACATGACTATTTTCCTTTATTGATATTGATATTCCTGTTACTGGACATGTGCGTTGTTGATATGCGATGTGTGAAACTAAGTGCCACGTGGTTCTATGCCACAGGGGGCCACCGCTAGAATCCCATATCTCTTATTTTTTATTTCCATTATCTTATTTCATGATATCAACAAAGCTCATGTCTTGTTATCGTGTTACATATGTCATGCACTATTCTTATTCCTGATACACTGTATAGTTTAAATATAATATAACATTGGGATAGGGGAGACTTGACAGTTGACTAGATCTTATCGGGTGGATGTATGGATCCATTGTTGGTCCCACTGCAGGGGACATGGTAGTGCTGGCTACTTTCCTGTTTCCCGTTACTTGTTTCACCTTAGCAGGCTGGCCCTATTCTCAGCAGTTAAGGAGTCTTGGTAAGGCCGTGATCCAGGGTATGCAAGGGATACGCCCACCTGATTAGATCTCCTTGACCATTGAGTTTCCAATTAACATAATAAAATAGTATAAATAATGATGACAACAAGAATGCTTGTTATTTGCTCACTCTATTGTTTAGATCATTGTACCCGTATGTCATATTCAGATGGGTTCGGCTGGAGTGCGGCTTCGATATAAACTGCCAGTGGTATGGGACGCTGCAAGAGATTGATTAAAATATCAAGCAGTACAGATTGTTATTATTATATAAATAATATGACTTGCCCGATACACATATATTATTGTTCAGTTGTACTTGTTACTATTCCTGATATTTTATTCACAATTATGTCACGTGTATATCTTGTTACACTTCTTGATACTTGTTACATTTCATGTTGTGACACACTATTCATGTACACGTATTCTCTACATTCCATGTATTCTGTTTCAGTATACCCTGTAGACACTGTTACTGTATAATCACAATACTGTAGTATGATTATGCAGCATACTTCATGTCTACATGTTTATATTCATTATGACACCATTATGCTACTGTTATTATTAGATTAAAAAAGAAATATAAAGTTATTACTTGCTACATTTTACTTATACACACTGATGTAATTAGGAACACTTAATACTGTATCATATTACGCATATTGATGATAATATATAAATTGTATAACTATTAACTGTAGTAACATAATTGCTCAAAGTGACTTGTCTATTATTTTTAGTAGCATAGCCCGGACATATAAACTGATAATAATGATATAAAATTGGATATTATTATGTTAATGACACTGTTATAACATGCTAGGTATTGATCTTGTTAAAATATGACACTTGTATATTTCTCTCAATTGTTATTATCATTATATTGTATCCAAGTATTTAAACATGTATTATTTATTATTATTGTGATTGTTTTATTATATATATTACTATTTTCTTCATTTTACCACTCAGTAGAATACTTTCTGATGACCTTGAGTTCGTGTGCTCAGGTTGGAGATCTGAGATATCGTAGTATCAAAATTCCACCGAATACACATAGGAGACTTGTCGCTTATACTATTCATAGGTATTTTTATTATTTTGTCAATACTTTCATTTTTCTTCCTGTTCTCATATCTATTGTATTCACTAACCCCTTTTGCGGTTATTCTTGTACTTATTGAATGCTGAAATTATTGTGTATATTGTGTTTATTTCTTATACTGAGACTTATAGCACGTACGTGAGGGTATTTTCGCCCTGCATATGTAATGTACGTTGCCGTAGCGTTCCCGTATCCGCGGGATCAGGGCGCTTCAAGACGGATCATCGTGCAATGTGAAGAAGAAGAGATAAGATATTCTAATGTAGAGAAAGTCAACACAAAATTTAACATAGTTCCACTGATCAAACAGATCGTATTTATGTCCATAGAAGAAGGGGGAGAAACTTTATTTAAATTTTAGAGGAGTACAATGAGAAACACTCATACTTCTCGCTAAGAAGATTACAAGCTCTTTTATGGCCGCCTAAAACATCGAACGCTTATGGTTAAAACTTCTATCATGAACCTCTCTTTTTCTTAGTTATAAAATAATATATTGAAGGGCACCCCAAGGAGTTATTTATAGATCATAGATAATTCTAGTCCTACATAAAATCCAGCAATACGAGCAACACCGCCTCAAAAGAGAAGGAAACTTGAGTTGAACTAAAATTGCAATCAGAACTACAAAAGAAAACTATCAGTAACGTCATTAGTCTATTAATCTAAATTATTAGTCAACTAATCATGCTCATTAGTCGACTATACAGTAGACTAGTGAGATGTACTCATTTTCTATTTGTATCATTAGTTGACTACTAAGATGCATTAGTCGACTAATCTATGTACCGACTGTGCACACCTGTCCGTTCTTAATCTCAGAAGTTTTTGTCTACACGTATTCGAGTCAAAATCCTAACACAAGTGTGGCCCACCCACATTTCCTCGTTTCGTTTTTCAATAGCTAAACAGGGCCCAATACATGTTCCCAATGGATCAAGTGACCTAAATGATCTTTCCTAGTGTAGTCGTGTAAGTCTACAATGAGAATTTACTTCGAGGTCAGCCCAATAGAAGCCATGGATGACCTCGCCGTGAATCGATATCTTGGGTCCATTGACCTCGACTTCGGTTAAGCTCGAGGTCTTGACCACCTCCTAGGTCGTCTAATGACCCGACATCAAATAGTTTTCGCGAAATGAGAGAATTTCAATTGTTTGAGATCAAATTAGTCTTTTGTCTTTTGTCTCCTTCAACTTTTCCTTCAGCATATTGGGTAAAAAAAATAGTTTGTTATTTGTAATTTGCTTTCATACTTTTTTATTATTAAACTTTTTGGCATATATGATACTTAAAATCTCTCTCTTCCGCATTACAACTTTCTCATTGTGCTAAAACTTGCATATTAATATATTTTTTATATATTATATTTGAGTACAATTATCTTTATTATAATGTAAATTGTTTAAATTCAAAATTCTTAATTTAATTGCAAGTGTTATATTAGTAAATTAGCAACAACAACAACTAAGCCATTTGTCCCAAGTATTTGGGGTAGGCTACATGAACAAAAGAGAATTACGTCGGATCGGGCACATGAATCAGCTTTCTCCACTCATTCCTATCGAGCAATATGCCTTCACTAAGACCTTTAGCCTCTATATCTTGTCGTATTACCTCCATCCATGTTTTCTTCGGTCTCCCCTGCGCTCTTTTAAGTTGCCCTAATTTGATACGCTCTACTCGCCAGACTGGCGTATCTGTAAGTCTACGTCGTACATGACCAAACTATCGTAGGTGGTTTTCTCTCATGTTCTCTTCTATAGAGGCTACGCCTATCTTAGTACGAATATCCTCATTTCTCACCTTATCTCACCTCGTGTTGTCACACATCCAACGAAGCATGCGCATCTCTGCTACACTTATTTCTGGGCATGATATCTCTGTATAGCCCAACATTCTGTACCATATAACAAAGCTGGCCTAATAACAGTCCGATTAAACTTTTCCTTCAGTCATAATGAAATATTATGATCACATAAAACTCCTGTTGCACTCCTCCATTTCAATCAGGCAGCTTGGATCCTGTGATTGATATCACTATTGATCTCCTCATCCTTTTAGATAATAGAACCCAAGTACTTAAAATGACTGCTCATCGGTATTTCTTGATCATCTAGTATCACAATACTATAATCTCAGATTCCTTTTTACTGAATTTATACTCCATATATTCTGTTTTGGTCCTACTTAATCTAAAACCTCGAGATTCTAGAGTTTGCCTCCATAACTCCAATTTTGTATTTACTCTAGCTCTCGTCTCATCGACTAGAACAATATCATCAGCAAATAGCATACACCACGGTATCTCATCTTGAATAGCTCTAATAAGCTAATCCATCACTATGACAAATAAGAATGGGTTCAATGCAGATCCTTGATGCAATCCAATTGTCATAGAAAAACATTTGTTATGCCTCCACAAGTTCTGACATTTGCCACTACTCTATTATACAAGTCCCTGCTTATGTCAATATATTTGATGGGGACTCTCTTTTTCATCAATGTCCACCATAATACCTCTCTTGGCACCTTATCATAAGCTTTTTCTAAATCAATAAAAATTATATGCAAATTTCTCTTTCTCTCTCAAAATCGCTCTATAAGTTGACGAAGCAAACGAATAACCTCTGTCGTCGATTGCCCCGGCATGAACCCAAACTGGTTCTCTGATATTTTAATATTCTATCTTAACCTGTGTTTTATTACACTCCCAAAGCTTCATAGTGTGACACATGAGTTTTATTCCACGATGGTTTGAACAACTCTAGATATCACCCTTGTTCTTATAGAGAGGTACTAGGGTACTTGTAACACCCTAAAATTCTAAACCTTTATTTAATACTTGTTAAAGAGGATAAATTAGTTATATAAGATGATGACTGAATTAAGCTGGTTTAATAATGGATGTTTAGAAATCCCGTAAAAGAAAATTTTAAAAGTGGGAAATATGGGTATTCGACATATGTACATATATACCTATCTATGTATATTTTGTATATGTAAAACCTTGTGAATATGATCATTCTTCTATGAATACTTGTACATATATATTTTGTACTTTTCAATATATTGTTCATATATATATATATATGTGTGTAATAAAGTGGCATATAAGTATATTGTGTAAATTTAAGAAAATGAAGCAAATACCAAAAAATAAAAAAATAAATATAAAAATACAACCATGAGAATTATTTTATTATTTTTAGAGTTTGTGAAGAAAATAGGTGTGTATGGCATGGGTAGATGGAGGGCTGTGATTAACCTTGAAGTGTGTGTGTATAGGTGGCAAAATGAGGGAAGAGAGAAATTGTGGATATATGTAATACATGTTTATGGGAGGAGATTTGTGTAAATTGGGAGACAACTAATCACTCATTCATCTCCTTCTATCTCCCATTTTCAACCTAAGAAACCAATGAAAAGAATCTCAAATACAACATCTCTAAATCTCTTTCCAACCCTCAATTACTTTCTTAATCTCACTCTTGCTCCCTTCTCCCCTCCCTCTCTTCTTTGGAACCGGGAACGCCGCGGTCACACCCGGGCGGCAGGGCCGGCGGTGGAGCGGCGGCCAGGTTGGTGGTGGAGCAGCGGCAAGTGGGAGCAACGACGACAGCAAGGAGGAACAAGGAGGTGAGGGAGATTCTATCTTGATTTAAACCTAATTTCAATTTTCTCAATTTTAGAAAATTTTAATCATGTTATGATTCACCTCCAATAATTAATTAGTATAGCTTTGAAACTCTTGTAATTAAAAATCAGTCGTGAGGGAGATTTCTCTTGATCCATGTTCTTCAATAGCTTTTACAATTTCTTAACTAAATGATTGTTATAAGAAAAATGGTAGATCTTTTATTTTGTGAGATTAAAAAGTGAATGGGATTAAAATGATAATGGATCAAGTTTATAGGTAGGATTATAAGCGTTCAAGTCCATAGTTTGATTATGATTCTGAATTGAGTGGAAAGGTTAAAGAATAAGTCATGAATTCCAATAATTTTAGCACTCTTGAAATGGGGCATAAATCTGTAAAACACTCAAATTTATAAATATTAGTTCAATTCATTTGCATATTAAGAACAATAGGTATCATGTAATATCGTTAGAAAGATAATCGAATCTACTTTCCAATGGCTTTTGCGGTGTCCCAATTGAAGGTATGTGCTAAAAATTATCGCCAAAATACGACAGGCTAGTCAAGATTCTGAATTGTAGAATTTTTTATGATTGAAGAGTTTCTGAATTTTCTTTTACTAGTTAACTTAATTATAAATATCATTTAATATACTATTAGAAAGATGATAAGGTCTCTAAGTACATGAGTTTTACCCCGTATTAGTTAGACATTAGGAATCTTTTGAGAAACAAAAGAAAGTATAAACGATGTCGGAAATTAATTTCCTCCCTATGAATTACTGTTTAAGGGGGGCCTATGAAAAATTATAAGAATAAATAGAGAGGCATATTGAGCTAAGCATAGAACTGAATAGGCTCTCAATAATGAATGTTGATGTTTCATAAATTTTATATGCATAAGTATAGGTCCTCTCATCGAGGATCATGTATAATCCTTTGTATTTCAAATATTTAAGTGACATGTGTTGATTCTTACAAATAAATTTTATTTTTAAAATCTTGTTCTTTCCCTTGTAGATGGTACTTGGTATGTACTGTTTCTTTTATTTTTGGGATTTTACTTCATGTATAATATATATGTGTGAAGTACACATCTCTCCACATTTTGTAATAGCATATGGGGTTGTATTCTTTCACGATATAAATTTTATATTTTTGAATCAATTTAAGAAGCACCCCCCAGGATCTGTCCTCGTAAATAATTAGAAAAAATAATAAATATTATGAGTGATCTTTGTGGTGTCCTTAATGAAATTTCTACTTCAACCACTCATCATATGACACTCAAGTGTTCAGAATCGAAATCATAGAAACTTTGTAGGAGTTGAGACGATCTTCATACTTAATACATGTGCAAATATCATTATTTCTCAGTATTGCTGTATATAACTCGAAAATCGAAATCGATAATTTTTAGACTTCTTATAATGACACAACTTTTGGTATTGTTATTCACACAGTATCTTGATCCTGATATTGGCCTTTAGGACGTCATCGTGGCAACATGTATACCATCTAGGTACTTACGAGTCATCCTTATATTGGTCCCTTAATTTTCCTGAGAACGCTAAAAGTTTGAGCTTTTATCAGTTATGTATTACCTTACGGTTCCTTTTCGTAAACATTAGGCTATACATTGAACTTTCATATTTATCTCTTATGAGTGGAGAATATTGCAGACATAGGTGTTCCTTTCATGTGATTCTTATGATGAATTCTTTTCTTATTAACTCAATTTGATTCCTTGAGGGTGATCTAGTGTAAAAGGATTCACGATGTAACTAGTCACACTGATCCTCCATCAACAGAGCTTAAGTACTTCATGAAATACATGAAGTACTTTTATAGATGAAGAAAAACTTGAGTATATATTCTTTTCTTCTAATTAAGACTCCAGCACCCCTCTTGGGCTAAGGAAGCTAGAAATAAAATACCAAAAATATAATTATCCACTGATATCATTTGAGTGTAATTAAAAATAAATTAAAGACTTCTTCTCTTATGATCATATTATTTTTGTTTAAGTTCATTGGGCGTGGAAGGTTAAAAAATTTAATTCTTGAGCATAGTGATATGGTAGTCCCAACTTTATTTCTATCATTGAATTTAATAATTCGCGGTCTAAGTTGACCGAACAAACTCTGATAAATGCTCTTATGTTGGATTTGAAGCAAGTATTTATGATAACATGACTAACTTTAAAATCTAGACACATTTAACTTTCGTAGTCTGCAAGAGCCAGATTTTGAAATAAGCTTTGATTTCTTCTATATCAAAGTTGTCTACACATCTCTTGGCATGTAGTTTCTTATTCTTATTGAGAACTTGTTACCCTTAGATGCTCACTTGATCAACTGTGTGACAAATTAGTTAAGAACCGAACTAGTCCTTTGATACAATTAACCTTCCACTCTTCTGAGTGGTCAATTGTCTCAATATCTAGATTGGCAAACTTCATTTAATTAAAGTTGATTTTTTTCCTTTTTCCTTTCAGTTTCTTTTGGTTTTAGTGATATTGTCTAGTGTAAGTCTGTGTTTTAGAGTTCAAGTCTAGTTACATTAAGAATTTGGTGAGAGAGCTGAAACTCATAGCCTAACGGAGTATGAATAGAAGTAGGGTTAGAGATGAACATTGATATAATCAAATGGCACCCGTAGTAATCAATGTATGATAAATTACATATAAAAATTTAATGGTTGATGCTGCTTAAGAGTCGACTTACTGAAAAACCTACAATTAACAAGTATGTTAAGATTTCTAACATGAATGGATGGATAGTCGATTTCGGACATCAAATATCGAGCATATTAAGGAGAAGTATATGTAACTATAAGACATCACCGTGTGGCCTAAGAATGTATACCGGGAATGTTAGTAATTATTCAGAGTTGATCTTCGCTTTTTAATCTTGGTTATTAGTACGTGTGTGTGTGTGTGTATGTATTCACGCATTAGTTATTCAAAATCATAATAGAAGATTGAACAGTGATAACGCGAATAAATACCTGACTAGTATAAGTAAGATGAGTAGATCACTACAGTGTCAATTAATATATGCATTATGCATAATATACCGAACCACATGAAATTTTTGAAAATAAAATTGATAAGCGCGGAGATAAAAATTAAAACATTGATTGATGTTTTGTACTATACATGAACTGGCTGTTAAAGTGGGCATACACATTTCTAACTGTTGCGTTCATTTATGTATCAGATGAAGGGGCCAGGCGGGAGCCGGTAGGAGGAGAAAGACGGTGTTATGGTTACTCTTATGTATATATATATATTGGAAGAAGGGGCCGGGCGGAAGACGGTGTTATTGTTACACATATACACACATATTTATATATTGGAGGAAGAGGTCGGGCGGGAGCCGGTAGGAGGGAGAAGACGGAGAATCTCACGCTTCATTTGTGATTGTGCAAGCATATGAATAATATGCGATGTGTACATCACTAAGTATGATATTTAAATATTGTGAAGTGTAATATGATTATGTGTGATTGTATTATTCATATGGATAAACTATTCTTAAATGATATGGGGTGATCTTGTGATGTTGTATCACCAGGACATATACTTATCCCCATGAAACTTTGATTGTGATTGGTTGTACTTCATGTATGAGATATGAGCTATGTGGTGATACGTGCTAAAAATACTTAAAGCAGAATCATGCATAAGTTATAAATAACTGAGCGAGTATCTTATTGAAATTCCTAGACAATGAAATCTGTAGCAGAAAAACTAAAGAAATTTAAGGAGAATCGTTTCTAGAGAAGTCAGACCGTCACATAGACTATATGGATCTTTGTATTAATTATTCATTATAAGGTATTGCTCTTTCCTCATTTCATTTGTTCATCTATACTTACTAAAATTGTTGAAGAAAAATATGCTCCCTATTTGTGTTTTCCTTCCTTGATACATTTTGATTCTCTTTCACTGAGCTGTCGAGCTTACTCCCTCCCAGTTTTATATTTCAGGTCGCAGTATGTCAGAAGTTCAGCTTCAGATTTAAGAGTTTGCTAAGAATTTTACTATTAATGATTGTATTGGAGTTGTAATTTAGTTCCTATTGAAATCCTACTCAATGTATACTTGTGCCTTATGTTAGTTTTGTGAGATGGATATGTATGAAGTAAATTAGACTGTGATTATGGTGATGTGTTAGAGTTATAATTAGATCTGTTTATATTATGGATGCCGAGAGGAGTACTCTCAAGTATATGTTTCTTTTGTTTTCATATAAGTAGGCGATGTCAAGCCGAAATTGTTATTTGAAGAATAAGTAGGCCGTGGTGAGCCGAAATATTATTATGATTGCATGGGCGATTGTTGACTTGATCTACATGCTTGGATTGAGAATAAGTGAGCTGTTGTTAGCTGAAATTATTGTGAATTGAAATGTATATTTAGGCATGTCAGTATTTACGAAGGAAGTGCTGCCGAAATATTAAAGATTTGGAGATCATGATAATCTATCAGTTTAAAAGAATATTTATGTTAATTGAGAATCTATAAATCTGGAACCGTTACAGTACTCTTCCTCCACTCATTTGACATATTTTAAGTTAACCAGATCTGTTAAAGAGGTTTGTCAACCATCTCATGCCCCCCCTCTCCTAAGCATCTTCATACGTCGATAGGAATTCTATCCGGGCCAACAACTTTTCTTGACTTCATCCTCTTCAAGGTTTCTTTAACTTCAGATTCGCTAATTCTACGTATATAATTACGGTTCATATCTTGGCACTGAATGATAAGGTCATCTAAATTTTGAATAGAACTATCATTGAACAATTTGTCAAAATACTCTCATCTTTTTTTTATTTCTTCATCTTGAGCTAAAACCTTCTGATCCTTATCTTTGACACATCTCACAGTACATAAGTCTCTAGTCTTTCCTTCTCTTATTCGAGCAATTCTATATATATATCCTTTTCAACCTCTTTGGTGTCTAACTTCTCATACACTTATTTATACACTTTAGCTCTTGCATTCTGAACAGCTTTCTTCGCCTCTTTCTTAGTTAACTTATATCTCTCAGAACTCACTTCATCACAATTTTTCTTCAAATCTATGTAAGAGTTTCGTTTGATCTTAATGACAACTTTTACCTCTTCATTCCACTATGATGTATCCTTACATGGTGGAGCATCACCCGTGACTCACCAAGTATATCTTTAGCTACTTTTTTAATGCAGCTAGCAATTTTATTTCATGTCGAATTGTGATCATCTTAGGCTTGCCAATCAGTTTCATATACTACTCGATCTACAAAAACTTATTGGTTACCTTTTTATAGCCGCCACCACTTAATCTTAGGTAACTTATGTTTAATCTTTTTAAATCTTCTTCTAATCCGGATATCAAAAATTGAGAGTCTATGTTGGGTTACAATATTTTCACATGGTATTACCTTACAATCCATACAACAACCTCTATCTACTTTCCTAGTTGAAAAGAAATCTATTTGGCTCGCACTTGATCCACTTCTAAAAGTGATCAAGTGCGACTCTCTCTTCCTAAGCTAAGTATTCGCTAAGATCAAATCATAGGATAAAACAAACTCTAGAATCGAGTTACCTAGTTCATTTTTTTTTTTAAACCAAATCCTCCATGTACACTATCAAACCCATAACGACTAGTTCTTACATGCCCATTGAGGTCACCGTTTATGAAAAGCTTTTCTTTAATAGGTATGCCTTACCCTATCTCATCTAAATTCTCCAAAAATTGACGCTTACTAAGCTGATCAAATTCTACTTGTGGTGCATAGAAACTAATAACATTAAAGTCTCTCTACCTAAAATATGTTTAATTAGTAAAATCCTATCACCCTTTCTCCTAACCTCCACTACATTCTCAAGCAATTGTTTATCTATGATCACGCCCACCCCATTATGATTTCTATCTTTATTAGTATACCAAAGTTTATAACCCTAAGGCTCTATAATTCTATCTTTCTCACCTTCCCACTTAGTTTTCTACACACACAAAATACTAATATTTCGTCTAGCCATAGCATCAACTTACTCTACTAATTACCTGTAAGAGAACCTATGTTCCATGACGTTAACCAAATCTTATATTTATGAGCTAACTTTTTTATCCTCACCCGCTCATAAAAGTATGGGAACCCTCGCTCATTTGACACCACATCCGGGCGCCGATGTGGTGCGTCATTTCTGGACGACGATCTAGCAACCCTTGCCCACTTTTTGCTACACCCGGACTCCGATGCAACGCGTCGCTCAGTAGGAAATGTCCCAACGAAATTTAGTTCTTGGTTCATATTAATAGTATGTGACAATATTTTACATTGCCTCTCACAGGCCTACCACAACCCTCTTCCTTTATCCTCGCTTGACACAAGCAGTAAACAGTGCACTGGCGGAGTTTATATTAGCAGTTTAACACAATGGTAAAACTTCTTTGACAGTGGCAAGAGGTATGGGTCATGCTTGCAACAGGCTATGGTCTATATTTAAAAAAAAGAAACAGAAATTCTTAATTTAATTTAGTATTTCAAAAAAAAAAAACTAACGTTTTCAGCAAATTATTAAATTTAGGATAGTTTAGTGTGTTATCTTCCAAAGGTAAGTCAAAATGTAATTAAAATGGCTTTAAAATATCAGTTTGACTGTGTTAGAAATGTTTTTTACACGCGCATCTGCACGTGCCGAAAACTCGTTGCAGTTTTATTAATTTTTGTAATAATTTTGTTTAATTATCGATTGTTTCACATTTCTCACATTTGGCTCACCAAAAAAAGAAAGAAAGTAAGAATTTGAATGATAGAAAATTTCTAGATAAATCAATGCAAAATAAATACAAATGCAAAAAGGTCATGAAAAGACAAATAATATGACAGATTTGAGTTTCGTGAGGCCACATCACGTGATTGATTATTGCTTCTCGCTTCAATCAGATCATCTCCACATTGACCATCCTTGAGACCGAGAGGCACTCTCAAGGCCATAGAAATGCCAGTCCAGAGTTCTCATGTCCTATTTCTCTCTCTAAGTGCATAATTTTTTTTCCCTTTTATTAATAAGAAAATACTAAGGACCATTTTTATTGGAATGAAAAATGGATTTAAGTGAATAAAACATACCTTATCTTGTGTGCAGTACACATAAAATTTTTATTAGACAAGACTTTACTTTTTTTTGAGATTATTTTGGTCCAAAAGAAAGATAGTCCAGGTAGCGTGACAGGGTTTTCCGCCGTGGGCGGTAGGATGCTCCTGATTGAATCTGTTAAAAAGACGGAAGAAAAAACACGTCTTTTAGGGCAGTAGCATCGATGTGATACCGATCAAAAATTCTCAAGCGTGAGAATAAGTATCCTAGTTGAGAAAAGTAAAGAGAGTACTTGTGTGGTGATTTTTGTGATTATTGGAAGTGAACTTCCTATCGATAGAAAATGAGCTGTATTTATACCTGTCGGGTTGGTTGTTGTGGATAGGACAATGAAAGTTTCCGCGACTGCACGATATCTGAATTATAACTGTTTGAGCTGGTTTAAATAGACACGCAAGAGAGTTTGCTGTTATCTATAACTGTTTGTTTGGGTTGTGCAGATTGATTGCGCAGAGGGATTCACTTTTATCCACCACTGTTTGAACTGCTATATGCGGATATATCATGCTAAGGTTATTTGGATTGATATGTTAAGAAATCTGTCTTTATCCATAGCCGCCTGGTTAGCTGTAGGGTTTTTACAACTGCTTGAAGCGTGGGAAAAGATCAGGATGCACGACTGATTTTCACGATTCGCGGAGATCGCGTCGCTGATCAGTCACTGGAGTGGAAGCGAAAGCCCTCAGATAGGGTCTTTGTCTAGGAGACTTAAGTATCCTTGGAGTGGATCTTCGCTATAAAGATTGAAGCCTCCAAATGAAATGGCTGAGCAAATCAACTGGGTTGAGGATCCGGATAGGTAGTTCCAGATCGATGTGGCCTCTGAGTGAGACCCGATATTTTCTTTTTGGCCCACGCTGAGCTTGCGGATATGTTAATGGTTGGCCGCTTGAGACGTCCGTGAAGCAACACGACACGTGTTGTTGAGCCAAAAACCGGCCGCTACAAGCAAATCAAGCCGGTATGGCAACGTACTGACACCATCTTTTTCTTTATTTTTTTTACCTTTCCTAATACTTAAATTCAATTGATTACGTCAAATTAGAATAAAACCGGTGAGAATTTACAAAATAAATAAATTTTGGTGGGTCCCATCCTTTGCAGAGATCGATGAGAGCATGTCATTATTGATGACAGTGTCAGTCAAGGCGGAGAGAGTGAGGGGTCAGGGACCGGGCTGCGGGTCCCCCATGTGTTCCCTGTAGCCGACACCGTATTTTTTGGGAATGGGGGCCGATCTTCGCCCTTTTTTCTTTTTTGACCGTCCAACGAGTAAAACCGTACGCACTCAACTGGGCCCCACATCTCGTCATCACTTGATTCTCAGATTTCATTCTGGATCTTTTCTTCCCTTTAAATTTACCAAGGGGGGGAAAATGCCTGGCCCATTCATGAAAAAAAATGCGACAAAAATTCTCCAGTCAGATACTCGGTATATATATATATATATATATATATATATATATATATATATATATATATTATTTATTTATTATTTTGAGAGAAACTAAAACCTTAATTGAATTTTCATTGGGTTCTTCGTGACGCAATATTTCCTTTGTCCTGCTGGATTAGAATTCAATCAACCATTGACTGACTGAACTTCTGCATTCCATTAATAGTAAACCATTTCTTTTAGGCCCTCTGAGGGAGAAAAAATTGTAAGTGAGAAATGAAAGTAAAAAAATTATGAAAGTGTAATGAAAAATCAGAATTTGCGTAATTTTCATTTTTAATATTTGATTGTAATGTGAAAATATAAATGAAAATATATTGTGTTTTTTGGTATTTTATTAGTCATGTGGAAGTGAAAGTAGGAAAGTTGATCACAAAGTTGATCATAATAAAATATTGAATTAAAAATTAATTTTGAAATAATATTTTTGAACTGTAATTGGACTGCAAGTGGATTTACATGACATCAAATTTAATGCATTGAGGTACAACTTATTAAAAGTGAGATTTACATCACCACTAAGGGCCGTTTGTTTCGCGTAAACTCCGTAATTCATAAATGACTTACTACCCAGTTACAACTACGGCGTTTGTTTGGACCGTAATTCGTAAAAGACTTACGTAACTCAACTAACACTCACTTGCAACCCAGTTACCACTCACTTACAGCCCAGTTACAGTTAACTTTGTGGTCATACAAATTTGTATTATTTTTTATATTAATATTAAAAATTTTAATATTTACATTTTTAATATTTATTTGCAGTATTAAAACTTTTAAAATCACCAAATAGTTAATTTTGTGGTCAACTTTTCACTTACGACTTATACATTACGACAACCAAACACCGTAAAGTACAATACACTTTCCCACTTAAAAATTTTATATTACCAACCAAACACCATAAAATTTACATACATGTAACTCATTTACAATTGTAAAACACTTTACCAATTACAACTACGAATTACAGCCAGTTCCGACAACCAAACAGGCCCTAAATTAACTGTATCTCTTTGGAAGTGAGAAAATGACATTGTAAAATATATGTTTAAAGGAAAAAGAGAAGAAAAATGAATTTTTTTCATTTCTTATTTTTCATTCAAAACAAATAAAATAAAGTTGAAAATGAGAAAAATCTGAAATTTTATATTACAACTTTTGTGTCGGAGAAGTTCTAGTATATCTGAACACTTGTGATTTAAAGTTTTCGTCACTAAAAATATAACATTTATGAATTATACTCATACCTATTTAATGTACATTAAGAAATAATACAACTGTGTATTAAGTAGTGAAGATTTATGATATCAACTTAGATCATCCTTTAATTCTAAAAGATGAGATCTGAATCTATAATTATATGCTAAAAAAGTTATAGTCAGCTCGGTTGTTTGATAAATAATAATACTTTTATTAGCACTGGGTACGGTAGTTTTGGCTTTGACTTGACAATTACGTTATCACAAGGACTTTTGACTTTGAAATTAAGGGTTTTTTTTTTTTTTTTTTCATATACAGAATCAGGATGGAGGTGATTTTCAGCGTATACACACACCCTGTCACTAATTATTCAAATTAAATCCCACATTATATAACTATGAGGATCAAACTAGGAGCCCGTCTCTTGAGAGGGAGGGGTATCACCAGCGGGCCAACTGAAATTGAAGTTATTCAATGCGTTTTGTAGACACTTTATTTAGATATTTTCTTTCGTTCTCACATAGCACTTGAGAAGACAGATAAAGTTATAATAGAAATGCTAACACCGAACTATAAATGAAAGAATAGTTGTAATTTAGCCATGTCCCATTGATGCGGACATCCGATGACACTTGAAGCGCCATGTCGTTCTTGTTGATCGGTTTCTGTATTTTTTATTTTATCAAGTTGAGTCATTTTTCTTTTATTTAGTAGTTTTATTTTATCTTTTTTAGTCTCATATCTATTTTGTGCAAAAAGTGAGAGTTTTGTAAGCCTATAAAAGAAAGAGTCAATAAGAATCGTAAAGAGAATGAAGTTTGATTAATGAAATGAGTTATTTTCGAAATGAAAATCTCTTTGAATTCGAGTAAGAAGCCTAATTCTCTCAGATTTTGAGAGTAAAGTTATAATCCAATTATCCCCATATCCCCTCTTTCTACTTTCAATTATTCAAATTTTATCCCCATCTCCCAACCTTATCTTCTCCCAACTACATCTCAGTCATCCAAATATAAGCCAAAATTACAAAGCCAAACGAAAATCAAAACAAAAAAATAAAATTTATTTTACAAACCAGCTATGGCCCCCACCTCCTTTCTCCGTCATCCTCAACCTCACGTCAAAGAAAACCCAACTTCTTAACCTCGACAACGACTGAGCAACAGAGCTCCTCTCGTCGCCGACTGTCGCATCCCCTCCCTTGTCTCCCTCCTCTCTTCTATTTCTCGTCGAACCCAACAGCACCCCTACGCTCTCTTCCTCTCACATCAACACCAAGGCCAACCGATAACCTTTTCGTCTCCCTAACCACCTCCCTCTTGCCCTTATGAATCCCAGCCGGCCAGCCCAGCCCAGTCCAACCGCCAGCATCAGCATCGCCACCATCTTCAACGAGCTTCTTCTCCTTCTTTCTCTTCCCATGAGCAAATCCAACCTCTGAGATAAATAATAATAATAAGAAGACTTATTTGTGTAAAGACAAGATACCATTAGCTATGGTTCTTGGTTGTATATATATACACATATTGGTCACATGTTTATACTGATTTAGGAGGTACAATAGGAAAACATTGACTGAGAGAAATAATAGGAAAATATTGACTGAGAGAAAGAATGAGAAACACATGGTGCATGAATCCCATGAGTCCCATGTGTTCCTATAATCATGGAGAGATTTTAGGATCTGATTGATTTCATGAGGGGTGTCTTTCACATGGATCACGTGTTGTCATTGATATCTCTAACACCTCCCGCAAGCGAAGCGGGTTCAAAAGAACCGAGAGCTTGTTCTTCAGCATAGAAAATCTTAAAGAGCTCAAAGGCTTAGTAAGGATGTCTGCTAGTTGGTCTTTAGTGCTGACAAACCGAACATCCAGGACTCCATTGGCGACAAGTCCCTCACAAAATGAACGTCGATCTCAACATGTTTGGAGCGGGAGTGACGAATAGGATTGATCGAGAGATATGTTGCACCGAGGTTGTCACAGAGAACTATTGGGGGAGATTGCGGAATTTCAAGCTCACGAAGTAATGACTGCAACCAAACGACCTCTGCTACAGCATTGGCCACGCCCCTATACTCTGCCTCAATGCTAGATCGTGCCACAGTACACTGCTTCTTTGAGCTCCAAGAAATGAGATTTGTATCAAGAAAGACACAATAGCTACTGGTAGATTTTCGATCATCGATCGACCCTGCCCAATCTGCATCGATGTAAGCAGTAAGCTGTACAGAAGAATGACGAGAGAGAAAAAGGCCATGTTGAATGGTAGATTTGAGGTAACGGAGGATCCACTTTACAGCGCTCCAGTGCTCATCGGTTGGAGCTTGCATGAACTGAGCGACCTTATTCACCGAGAAGGCAATATCGGGTCTGGTAAAGCTTAAGTATTGTAGAGGCCCAACAGTACTTCGATAGACAAAGGGGTCAGAGAGAGACTTGCCAACAATCTTGGATAGCTTACAAGAAGTGGCCATAGGTGAGCTAACAGGCTTGACACCATCCATCTTGAGTCGGAGAAGCAAGTCACGGATGTACTTCTGTTGAGAGAGAAATAGACCTGAGGGTGTACGATGACACTCCACGCCCAAGAAATAATGCAATGGGCCGAGGTCTTTTAATGAGAACTCCCGGCCTAGTTCTTGAATAAGACGAGTGACAGCCCGTGAGTCATTACCTGTGATGATGTTGTTGTCCACATAGATAAGAACTAGAAGAAGATCTGTCCCAACCCGTCGGAGGAAGAGAGACGTGTCGGACTTGGAGCCCACAAAGCCCAATGTGACTAGATAACTGCTGAGGCGAGAAAACCAGGCTCGTGGAGCCTATTTGAGGCCATAGATACTGCGGTGAAGCTTCCATACATGATTGGGATGAGCGGGATTGATGAACCCCGAAGGTTGTTCCATGTAGACCATCTCAGTAAGAAACCCTGTAAAAATGCATTATTCACATCCAACTGTCGAATAGACCATCCCTTGGAGACGGCCAGACTGCACACGGTACGGACAGTGGTTGGTTTGATGATCAGACTGAATGTCTCACCATAGTCTAATCCTGGTTGTTGATGAAACCCTTGGCCATCAGGCGGGTCTTATACCTGTCAACAGAACCATCAGATTTATGTTTTAACTTGAAAACCCATTTACAACCAACCAGATTCATGGTAGGGTGGTATGGCACAAGGGACCAGGTTTTATTCTTAAGTAAGGCATTCATCTCAGTGTACATTGCCTGGCGCCACTTGGGATCTTTAGAAGCTTGCGTGAAACATGTGAGTTCGACAGGAGTGGTGGCCAAGTCAGCCATGAGATAGGTAGGCATGGGATACCGGGTGGCTAGCCAGACTTTTGGTGTTCTGGTGTTATCCTGTGTTCTGGTGACCATATGGTGGGTCCTCGTAGGAGGGGGACTGGGAGAGTCTGAGGATGAGGACGAGGAGAAGGACTCATCGGCGAGTGCTGGTGGAGGTGGTGGAGAAAGAGTATGTGATGGAGGTGGTAGTGGAGGAGGAGAAGAGTCAATGGTGGGGCCCGCATGAGAAGAGGGGACTGGAACAATGGAAGATAACAGAGGCATGGAGATGGGGATTGGTGGGGAAGGCGTGGGAGTAGGGAAAGAGAGGGAGGGCTGAGGAGAATGGAAAGGAAAGGAAGATTCGTCGAACACAACATCCCGAGAGATGTAAATACGACCAGAGGGGACATGCAAACATTGATAACCTTTATGCGAAGCCGAGTAACCTAAGAAGACACATTGAGTGGACCGAAAACTAAACTTATGAGTTTGGTATGGACGCAAATGAGGGTAGCAAGCACAACCAAAAATTCGTAAGGAAAGGTAGTCAGGTACTTTATGAAATAATTTCTGGTAGGGAGAGAGAATGGTGGATGGGGGTGGGCATTCTATTGATGATAAATGAGGCAGTTTGGAAAGCATAGGGCCAGTAATGAAATGAAATATTTGACCGAGCCAGAAGAGTAAGGCCGGTCTCGACAAGGTGGCAGTGCTTTCTTTCTGCGGTGCTATTTTGGACACTAGTGTGTGGACAGGATAAGCGATGAGCGATACCCTGAGAAGACAAGTAAGGTTTAAATTTGATGAACTCGCCACCACCATCAGTTTGGAGTGCTTTAATGGAACGCCCAAAAAAAATTTTCTACATGAATTTTGAACTCAAGAAAAATGGAGAAAGCATCACTTTTATTTATCAAAGGATAAAGCCAAAGATACTTACTGTAGTGATCTACAAAGCTAATATAATAGCGATGAACACTTACAGCGGACACAGGAGACGGACCCCATAGATTGGAGTGAATAAGCTCTAAAGGAGCAATAGCAATCGTGGAAGATGACGAAAAAGGAAGACGGTGACTTTTTCCTTGCTGACAGGGGATGCAGAGAGGGGTACCAGCACTGTCAGGGAGGAAAGGAAGCTGATGCTGAGATAAAATACTGGAGACAACTCTGGTGGAGGGATGACCTAGGCGCTCATGCCAGACGGAGGAAGATGCACGCTCACCGAGAAGAGCCTGGGAAGAGGCGGTGAAGTTATGATTCCCCAGGGAGAAGACATACAGACCATCCTTAAGTTGTCCCCACAGAAGAGTTTTCTGAGTAGAGAGATCCTTGATAAAACAAGAGTTAGGTGAAATTCAAGAAGGACTTTATTATCAGCAATAAATTGACTAACAGACAGAAGATTTTTGGTGATATCAGGAACATGTAAAAGGTTTTTCAAGACAAAAGAAGAAACAGGAGAATACAATAAAGAAGCACCAGTAGCTCAGATAGGCAAACCTGTCCCGTTACCCATGCAAACTCTGTCGGGTCCTTGATATTCGGAGTGAGCCGCCAGATTCGCAATATCAGCCGTTAGGTGATAAGTGGCTCCGGAGTCAACATACCAGTTGGGATCGACTGGACTAATCCCATAAGAGTGGAGAAGAGCAGTTGGACTAGCTGAATCATCATAACGATTGTAGCATTGGTTAGCATAATGGCCAAAAAGATTGCAGATCTGACATTGAGGTCGACCACCGGTGGACTGATGTGACGATAAGAAGGAACGTCCATGACCACGACCGCGGCTCCCTGCCTCGGCCACGTCCACGGCCACGGGAAAAAGATGGAACTGAATGGTAGCTTGGAGTGCGGGAAACAGTATAAACCACAGGAGAAGGGGAGATAAGGGTTGTGGAGTCTGGTGAAGTGATAGCACGCCCACGATAAATCTCCTGGCTAAGCATGAGGCCTATGAGTTCTTCTGACAGTACAGGGTCGACTCGTGTGTTTACGGAGGTGACGAACGAGTCATATTCGGGAGACAGACCACTGAGCAAGGTAGAGACGAGGTCGGAGTCGGCAACTGGATTAGCTACTGCCGTCAGGTTGTCCACGATGGACTTGACAGACTGGATGTACTCTGACATAGAAGAGGTGCCCATCTTGACGGTGTGCAGCTTATATTTGAGTTGCTGCACTCTAGCTCTGGAGGGTGACGCAAAGATTCGCTCCAGAGAGCACCACACATCACGAGATGTGGTGTGGCCGACGACATGAGCAAGAACAGCCTCAATGAGCGAGGAGATAAGCCAACATAAGAGCATCTGATCAAGTTTGATCCAGCGAGTGTATTCTGGATTGATAGTGGGCTGAGCATCCTTCTCGGAAGAAGGAAGAAATCGGACCGGACATGGAGAGGTTCCGTCGATGAGGCCTTCGAGATCGTGGAGCTTGAGAAGAGGAAGGAAATGGGAACGCCACAACAGATAGTTTCCCTTATCAAGTTTGACATTTAGAACGTGAGTGATGTTGGGATTGGGAGTAACCATGGATGCAAGTGTTTGGATGGAGGTGAGGGAAGATGAAGAGGAAATGCTCGACATGGTACAAGAGTTGCTTTGATACCAAGATAAATAATAATAATAAGAAGACTTATTTGTGTAAAGACAAGATACCATTAGCTATGATTCTTGGTTGTATATATATACACATATTGGTCACATGTTTATACTGATTTAGGAGGTACAATAAGAAAACATTGACTGAGAGAAATAATAGGAAAATATTGACTGAGAAAAAGAATGAGAAACACATGGTGCATGAATCCCATGAGTCCCATGTGTTTCTATAATCAGGGAGAGATTTTAGGATCTGATTGATTTCATGAGGGGTGTCTTTCACATGGATCACGTGTTGTCATTGATATCTCTAACACTCTGCACCGCCTTCCCTTCATCCCACCGCCCACTGTTTCTGCACAGAGGTAACTCCTTGCCGTCTGCCTGAGTCCAACACATGCTTCTCCTCAAGCACCACCCACCGGCGATCCGTTGTCCCTACCGGAGTTCTCCTCGTCCTCTTAACTACTGTTGCTTTGTTGGTCCTCATTTGTTGCTGCCTCTGATTGTTGCGCAATCAATCGTCAAATCCACTCCTTTGGTTGATGTCGTTGTTTCAACTGTCGGTTGCCTCCCCCTCTTCTCTTATAGCTGACCAACAGTCGCCATTTCTTCTCCTTCGTCTGATACTGCGAGTGTTTCAGTCTGTTGCCTTTGTTGTGCCTTACAACAGTTGTAACACCCCAAATTTTTAAACGCTGATTTAAAAAATATAAATCTCGAATTATTATGTTAATTGAGTGTGTAATGAATTTTAATTTAATTTTGGGAATGTCAGGTGGTATATATGAATATACCTATACCATGATTTTTATGTAACTAGTATTTCAATGTGATGATATACTAGTATTATAATTGAAATACATGTATTTACCAAGAAAATACATTCATGGCAATTTTGTATATTATTTTTTTAGTGGAGGAAGTAGGTATGCATGAGAGGAAAGATCAAGGGCCTAGATCTTCTTGATTTGGGGGAGTGACACTTGGATGAAAGGGGGTGACAAACTTGTAATATTTTAGAGTGGGGACCTTAAAAGAGTCAAGACAAATTTTATTTCTTCATCCTCATCCTAGGGAGGTTTCTCCATGGAGAAGAAACCCTAGAAACCCAAATGAAACCCCATCTTGATTTCGTGCATCTTATTTCTCTCCCTTTCTTTTCTTCTTTTATTTTTCCCCCTCTCTCCCCTTGGGCTCGGATCCGCGCGCGCGCAGGCCAAGGATGGCCGGCCAGGCCGCGGCCGGCTAGGCGGCCGGCCAAGGCGGCGGTTGGGCGGCGGCGGCCGGCTAGGGCGGCCGGAAGTGGAATTCGTAGATGTGAGTGGGTTTTCTCCTTGTTCATTTCTCAAATTTCCCCTTTTGAAAATCCCTAGATCTTGATCTATTGATTGGATGGAATTTCTTTTCCCTTGAGTTATTCATGCAATATTCCTTGAAATTTCATGGCTTTTTAAAGTATGTAGTGGTAAAAATTTGATCTTGAGATGTTTTGAGTTAATCCAATTATATAGAATTGATGGGTATGGAGGTTGCATGATAGGGTATATCATGTAGTGATGGAATCCATGAATTTTCAGATTTGGTTTAGATCTCAAATCTTGAAACTTCAACCTTACATTTTTTACCTTGATAATGGTGAAGCTCTCATTGAGAGTTTGTGAGACTAATTTTTGAGCAATATCGTTCTTTTTTTAATTGAAATCAAATGCTTCATAGAATCATTGGACTAATGCATGATGAACTTGCTAGGTGTTGCTAATTCTCATTTTATAGTATAACTCTCTTGTAATAATATGCCACCTAGACCTCTGACAACAAACTAATAACCCTATGTGAAAGCATAGTGTTCAAGGAAGGGTTATGATTTCGAGATTAGTTCGATCTTTTTCAAGAAGCATACTCCCTTGTGTTATGTATATGATTATATCTTGTGAAATCTAGGGTTGTTATTGATTATCTTTAAGTGGGCAAGGTTAAGCCGAAATTTTGAGTATCATAACGATTAAAGTATTATTAGAAGACAAGATTAATCCTAAGAGTCAAATTAGTATACTAGATTCATGATCGTTGTAGATGGGTGAGATCAAGTTATAAATCTCTCCTAACCATTAGTGTAGACGGAGAATCTTGAAGCTTCTTACACTTGTGAGGGTTGAGCCTCTTACCATTCTTACGTAATAACTATGCAATCAAATCAAAATTTGATCTTGATCATGTTAGTGAGATAAAAAGAAAATTTTTACGATATAAGTTAAACTATGAAGTTGGATGTGACTTAAAGAGGGGTTTGTGATAAATCATGTAGTGATCGAACTATGAATGCTCTTATAAAAATTTCTCGTGATCAAAAATCTAAATACTTAAGTTCATGACTTACTCATGATCTAATTTAGATGAGAAAATAAAAGGAAAAGTTGAGTATTTGTGTAGTTCAAAGCACTTTTGTAATAATAATACAAATCTGTTAAAGTCTGTTCAGATCTGAAACCTGAAACTTGGGGTTTCTTTTGTAAGGATATTTAATAGGAAATAGGTCATGTGATATACCGTTGGAAAGCAAATCGAGTATACTTTCCGATGGTTCTTACGGTGTCCTAATCAAATGTCTGTGCTGGGAATTATCACTGAAATATGACAACTAGTCGAAAGTGCAAAGTTGCAGAATTTTAGATGTCTAAATGATTTTCTGTTTATTACGGCTGTTCGTACGAATTAGGTGGGTTATATAATATATTGTTAGAAAGATCAGTAAATCTAAATTTTAATGGAAGTCCCTGTGTCTCATTCTAATATCAAAAATAGAAGTTAAGATAAAATCATCTCCGATTGTTAGGGAGGTCAGATCCGATGAAACATATTTAGGTGGGATCCATGGGAAAGTTATTGGAATTTATATGTAGGCATGTTGTGCTGAGTTTAGAACTAAACACTTTTCTTCAGTAACGCATGTTATGAACACGGGTGTGTCATACCTATTTATTTAAGTGTTGACCCTTTAAAATAATGTCTTATAACGGGGTTGCATGTACACTCAGTGTGCTGGTGATTATCCTCAGACTCAGATTGCTTTAACTTTATCAGAAATAAGAAATTATTGTGTTATGGACTCCAAAAGACATATTTCATCCTAACACATAATCCCTTCTGTGGCCTAGTAACTGGACTGCGAATAGAATATTTATTGGCGCATAGTCAGTAGAAATTTCTGAAACACCGAAGTTAATGGTAAGGATGATAGACCGGTCAATTATAATTCACTGATAAATGGACAAGTTAACGGCCAACACTAAATTATATGGACAATAGACTAAAAGATAAGTGAACATGAATACTAATTGAAAGGAAAGATTTTCTTATTGAAATATCAAAGATTGGAAAATCAGAGTGATAGGATTGGCAGTATCAAGATCAGTACTGGCAGGAATCCTAATAGTCTCAACTCAATCCATGAATAAGAGAGAATAGTTGTTATAGATATATATATAATCTTGATTTCGATCACATTACTTACATCGTGCCAAAGAAATTTAAGTAATAACGAATGGTTGGACCTTATTAACTTGTACGTCAAATCAAGAGAGTTGTATTCTAATTAATTAGCATGTGTGAGACATTCGCTTCTCCTTATAGTCTCAATTTACCCATCCTTTTAGTCAGGATGTTTGTGTAGGTAATACTTTTGCATACAGATAGTATGTGCCCCATAAGGTAACTAAACTTAAGACATACTTGAAATGAGCACTTTCAATCATATGTGTTGTATCTTCTCAATTCTTACTAGGTTCTCTTTCCTTTGAGTATAATGTCTTGAAATACGCCAGGGGTTAAAACAAATTGTGGCGTTCAAATTATTCTAGTTAAAGGGGATAAACCGATTATCTGAGATGAATACCAAATTAAATGGGCGTGATAATGAACGTTTTGAAATCTCGTATATGAAGATTTGAAAGTGAGAAATATGGGTATGTGGCATATATACATATGTACTACCTGATCGTTATGCATATGTAAACCATGTGAACATGGTCGTTCCTCTATTCAAATATATTTAGAGCATCACATAGAAAGCACCCATATTATATATCTACACACATGTGCAATGTTACAAGGAAAAAGGGTTAGCTTCACCATTTTATGGTCGAAGGAGGGTTTATTGCGGTAAATTATTACTTACACTAAATGTGGGTAGTCTTGCGAGTATTAGACACTGAACCAATAATTAATTCATGTTCACCATGAAAGAGATAGTAAGACAGACTTAGAACTGAACACAATCTTGTGTAACAAGTGTTGCATTTAATATAGAATTTTGAAATATGGTGTACAAGGGCATTGGCATGTGTCTTACGGAATAGAAATCATTATGATTGATATGAATATGATGGGTGTATATCACTTGATTCATGTACATAATATACATGGGTGGCATGTTCTGATTAAGCAATTTGTGTGAATATTCCTATAAGAATACGGTCTAACGGATAAACATTAATTGAGAGTATGATTGTTTTTATATAAGAAATGGTGTGCATGATGTATGAATCTTATGGAATTGGATGCACTGATATGGTGCTATTATGTATGTATACATTGTGTTACGGAGGAAGGGACCCGTATTGCACGGGCGGAGTGTGAAGACGGTGCTATATATATACATATTTCGGAGGAAGGGACCCGTATTGCACGGGCGGAGTGCGAAGACGGTGCTATATATATACATATTTCGGGAGGAAGGGACCCGTATGACACGAGCGGAGTGCGAAGACGGTGCTGTATATGCATATGTCGGGAGGAAGGGACCCGTATGGCACGGGCGGAGTGCGAAGACGGTGCTATATATCATGTTGGGAGGAAGGGACCTGTATGGCACAGGCGGAGTACGAAGACGGTGCTATGATATACATATGATTGCATCCTTACAAATGATTGAGAATGAATGATTATGTGTGATACAAATGTGTGTGTGTGTGTGATGTGTTATCGTATATGACAACAAAGACATCAGAATACAAGTTTAGCTGATTGAAATGAATACCATATATTGGGTGAAAGTGTACATGTGAATCCGTGCATTACTTGAAGTGTGATGCGATATTGCATTATGAGAAGTATGATATGATTATATGTTATATAAGTATAGCTCTTGATGTAAGTGTTAATTGAATGCATAAACTAGATTTATGGCATAACTCTGGTGGTTGATGTATTATAGCGTGGAATACAAGACACGTGAGTAATACACACTATATACTCATAAGACGAGAGAGTTTGTTTATGTAACTCATAGACCTTATCACACATAAAGATGAAAATCCAAGAAAGAAATTGGGGAGTACGATCATAAGAGTCTGATCGTCCTCAGAAATCTTAGAGACTGGGGCCTTGAGTTTTAAACTATCGGATGCCTCTGATTCTTTGTCTTCTTACTGTTTCAGATTGCTCATATTGCGTGAATATTCATACCCTCATTGAGATATTATCATTTCTTGATTTATTTCTTACCTTACTCACTGAGCTGTCGAGCTCACCCTCCCACAGACTGGTTTATTGCAGGTTGCTTGGAGGCAGGGGTCAGGGCTACGCTGCGCAGGGTTCGTTCTGAATCAATACAATCCTTGTATTTTGGAACATTTGTGTTTGTGGATGATACATGTGGGTCTTGGGATATATTATTAATCTTGTACACATCCATATATAGAGAACCGTTGTGGTAATTTCATTTTAAGTTGTTATGTGAGATATCTTTATTGAGTTGTGATAACAAGAAGTGTATTATCAATCTGATGATCATGAGAAGTCGTAAGTTATCATTTCTGAGACTCTATGGATGCCCAAAAATAAAAGAAACTCTAAAGTTTATGTTGTTATGTTTCTCCATAAGTAGGCGATGTCAAGCCGAAATACTTTCATGATTGTGTGGATGATATTGAATTCAGTATATGGTTGGATTGAGAATAAGTAGGCTGATGTTAGCCGAAATTATCATACTTGTATTGGATATCATATCCGACCAGGAATTACAAAGGAGGTGCTACTGAAATTTTTAAGAAATTGGAAATGATTTTAAAAATCAGTCGGTGTAAGTGGATGTTTTGTTAATTGAAATTTAGGAAATCTGGGACCGTTACAACAGTCAACAAGTTTTGCCATACCACTTCAACAATTCCTTTAACTGTAAACACAACAACATCAAGAGATCAGACCAACAAAAAGACAACGACAACTGAAAAATCAATAAGAAAAACACATGATCAGTTACAAGATCAACACGCTAATGGACACCTGAGAATGAGCTTCTCAGTAGGTAATTCTATTCTTTCAACAATCAGATTATTAATTGAAATACCACACGCTTTTATTATCTAAGCTTTTATCACTATCCTCTTGTCCACTAAATATTGTGAGATTGTGTGTGATTCTGTTTATATTTGTTATCTATTGGTCTAGATATTGTGAATAAGACTGTTCAAGAGAACTGAGTATTGTGTTTGGGTTTATCAAGACTTGAAATATCTAAATTACAACTACACTGAATGTTAAAATTCATCTGTGGTATTGCTAGCTTTAAGTAATTTCCTACCCAAGATCATAAATTTTGGTGAAACATTGTGGAATTCAGATCTATCACTGATATACTACACTATAAGGTTCCCGTTTCACATCAATTTGAGCATGACTTAGATAGGAAAACTTACATCATCAAACGGTTGTTAGGAATTTCCTATTTTTTTCTTTGCATAAAATATTTTTAAAAAAATTGAATTTTTGTTTTAGATATTTATTAGGAAAATTTGTTTTTATTTCTTTTGCATAAAAAATAAAATAAAATAAAATAAAATGACATATAGGAAGTCTCACATCTCCACTATGGATGTCTCAAGATTTAATAGTTATATGGATTATCTTGGTCAGTCGGATCCTCAAATTTTTTTTAGATTGCTACAAAGCATATATATGTATTTCACACAATACTCATTTTCTTGAATTTGAGAAAGTTAAGTTCGCCATTATAAAACTGACTGGACAAGCTAACCGATATTGGACCGATTTAATATCACTGAGAGCATCTCGTGGTCAAAAACCAATAGATACTTGGTCTTACATGAAGGACAAACTCAAGGGTACATGCCACTACATTACTACAAACATCTTTTTGACAGATGTCGCAAAATTTTTCAAGGCAACAACTCTGTCAAGGAATATGTTAACTAATTCAACAAGTTTCTCAATCATTATAATATCCTAAGCAAACAGAGTAACGTCCAAGTTTTTTTTTTTTTTCCATTTCTACGTCGGAGTACAAATAAACTTAAAATATGAGCTTTGTAAAAGTGAAGTCACTAATCTCAAAAGAGCTTATGATTTACTCCAAGATAGATGTTCTCGAGTTGAATCATGCATTTAGGAGTCAGAATAACCGAGCCCCAACACTCAAGTTAACTTCTTGTCAGTATGCACACCAAGTTCATACAGAGAGACTATCATACAAGGTGGACACCAATGACAAAAATGTTGAAAGTAATGCTAAGGGTAAGAACACCGAAAGGAGCTTCTCCATACTTAGTCCTATAATCAAGCGTTACAACTGTCAAGGTTATGGCCATATTGCTGCAAACTGTCAACCCCATTTAAAATTGCCACTGTTAACAGAGTTTTCATTGAAACCCTATGCCTGATAGCACTTTTTTCCTAAAAGCCGCTCATGTGATTAAAGAGTTTAGTGTTATTTTCCTGGCTGCCACGGCTATTGTCTTTTTGTTGCATGCCTAACTATTGTCCGCCCTTTCCTTTCTCTGCCTCTACTGCCGACACCACCTTTATGGTTTCTTTACTATCGACTCTTACTGTTATTGTCTGCTTTGGTCATCAACTCTTCCCCCTCTACTGCTGACACCCTCCCCTATAATCACGAAGCTTGTCAATATCATGTTTGAAGACCTCCCGAGTAAACTTCCACCAACACGTGATACCCAGCATGTTATTGAGTTAATCTCAGGAGCTAGTCTTTCCGACTTACCACACCATAGGATGGATCCTATCACACATATTAAACTCAAAGAGAAAGTTGATAAATTATCACTGGAGAACAAGCAACAGTGCCTTGTCCCAATATACACCAATGATTTTAAGGACAAATTTTGGATCTATATAATGATAAAGGTTGACGATCAGATCAATGAACTCACCATCTATGGTCCAGTCATGTCGGACAACTCCATGAATGTTGTTATAAGAGAATCTATCATTATTCAGATTATTAACTTTTCCTCTCTTACAGTTAAATAAAAGGTTGCATTCCATCACATTTAATCTGTTAGGATACCTCTTGCTCTCATTGTTAATATAACAGATAAGCTGTCACGTTCACCTAGGTTGGTACACCTAATATTTCTATTTGATAGGGGTCGATAAAATTGTTGATACAATAACTTAGATGTCTAAAACTTTCATTGTCTAATAGGAAGTCAAGCTCACTAAATATTCTAAAAAGACCTTTAGTATATGTTAGGAACAAGCTAAGCTCTCTCAATATAGTTAATTATAGAGTCTTTTGAGTCTGCATATCTGAGTCTACATTATATTTGTCACACGTACACGATCTACACTTAAAAAATCAATGATATGTTTGAACAAAGTAACATTAATTATAATTTACAACCTCATAAAGAAGTTATTTAAAACTTTTAGTGTTGACAACTTATGATGGTTCGGATTCGTCTGAAACTGTTTCCCCGAAAACTGTTAATGATTCTATTCTTTAGTGTTGGATTTTTTTAAAATCTTCTAGAAATCAAATTACAATACTCATGTTATATATATCTTTTAAAGATTTTAAAATTAGTCTTATTTTCAATGTTGGGTATTCAGTAGATTACAAGTATTTAATTATCCTAACAATCCACTAGCTGTAAGCCTTTCCTGAGCCATTTTCTGAGAGTTCCCACATTGAGTTCACTCCCAGATATTTATCCCAATACAATAGTAAAATTTGATAAAATTTTAGATGATTAAGTTATCTGGTGTATCCTAAAAATATCTGATTGTTCGAAAATAGATATTACTTACTGAATGGTGAGCTGTAGTAGGTTATGCAGATGTGTTAAAATATGAGGAGAGTCTTCTACGCCTAACTCAACGGATTCAAGTTTTCTCCCACCTGAGAAGAATGATGCAGATTTTCGATAATACCAGAAGCGCCACGAGTTTAGTTGTTCTTGTTGATTAGAGTATGTACTTTTAATTTTATTGACTTGAGTCATTTTTCTTTTATTTAGTAGTTTTATTTTATCTTTTTTAGTCCCATATTGGTTGTGATGTTAAGTAGTTGGTTACACCATTAAGGAGTATAGACGTGGGTGTGATGTCTTGCAATACGCCATGGGTTAGACGGTAACTGTAGCGATTCAGGTTATTCTATTTTCTATGAACAAATTCTAACCCACTTAGAGCATCATATAGAAAGGGCACATATCACATATACGCATATATAGCTTTATAAGGTAAAGAGAAGCCTTCACCACTTCGTTTTTAAGAGAGTGGTCACATACAAATTGACTAAAATAATATAAGTTTTCAAATTGGTTTTACAATGAATTTATAAATATAGTGTTGGAAACCAAATCAATAAATTGAGAGAATAGTAAGCCATAAAAAGTTGCTTCCTTTTGGCATAACAAGCGGTATATAAAAATAGTGTTACATATATATATATATATATGTATTGGTGATACACATCTAGTGTAATAATCCATGTGCTATAAAAAGTTGTAAGCATCCCCTCAAGAATTACCTTAATAATATATGAATTTGAGATGATTCATAGATTATTACTGTTAGTGATTGATGTAGTTGTTGATATATGAGTACATACATGATTGTAGTATATTGTGTAATCAGAGAAAGATTGATAGTTGACTCCTATGCGTATTACCTGTATGCATGTATCATGTGTGTACATGTTGAGTATGTTTGTTAATTGTGTTATTGATCATATTCCAGATAAAAATTACCAGTATATGTGTAGTGCATGTTTGACAATTGAAGTAAAAAACTAAGTAAGTTGAACGTCTTGTTATAAATAAATTAGAAAAATATGTGAACAAGATGGTTGGTAATATTTTAGCTTGCATGTAGTAGTTGTTGGCCCAAAGGCCTATCACCCTAGTTTTGATGATGATCAACTCATGAAGTTATGTTTACTAATGATCTTGTGTTTAATTAGTGACAGATTCATTATCAAGATCTTAGTAGGTGCATAGCTCAATAAAGGATAAAATGTCAAGATTTGGAGCTAGCACGGTGTGATCCAAGGAGCTTTTGGATCAAGCTTGGACCAAGTCAAGAAGATGAGAAGCCTTCAAGTGAAGACTTCAAGAAGATGAAGACTTGTGTCTAGGTATAAGATTTTGTTTTTGTTTTAGATAAAATGTAAAGGATAGAATAGTTGGGGGATTGCTCAAGTATTATATCACACACACACTCTTGATAGATATTGTTTTCATAAAAGAATTTTCAGTTTAGAAAAGACTTTCATTTTGTGACAAAATACATGTTTGGATTTTGGTTTTCATGTTTACATATCTTTTGACCAAAATCAAGTTTAGAGCTTAATGTCAAAAACATAGATATTTCTTCTTGATTGTGTAGTAGATCATATCCATACACACTATGCTTTAAAAGTATATCTTGTTTTTGTATTTGATGAAGATTTGGAAAAATATGTTTTGGAAAAATATTGTTTTGGAAAAACAGTTTTTATCATGAGCCAAATATTTTCAAGTTACAAAAATAGTCCAATCTTTTATAACATGCCTTGACTTTGTGCAAGCATGTTTGTATATCAAAGTATATTGGTAAAACTATTTTTGTAGATTTTTATGTATTTTATGGGATTTTATTTGAGCCAAAAAGACAAACTTTTTAATCCCAGAAAAATTGTTTCAGGCTTCGGATAAGTCGACTTACTACCTTTATAGTGGACTAATACTGAAGTCGGCCGACCGGACCGGTCGACCGACGTGCACGACGTGCACGCCTTTGTGCACTGGAGGACGGCCGATCGTGCCGGTCGACCGCTCCAGAGAGCTCTGCTCTCTGGAAATCTCGGCCGACCGTACGGGTCGACCGACAGAGAGTTCGACTCTTTGCTCCAGTGGCTCGGTCGACCCGGGCGGTCGACCGTGGCTCCAACGGTCGGATTTCTGACCGTTGGCGGTCGACCGGGCGGGTCGACCGGCAGCTCTGACAGAGCCCCAACGGCTAGTTTTTCAGACTCTATATAAAGGGTCATTTGGGGGCTGTTTTCACTAAGATTTGGAGATAGTTTTAGAGCCAGTTTTTTCCACTCTTTTCAGAAGTTTTTCTCCACAAAATAGAGAGCAAATACTTCCAATCAAAAGGGAAGATTTTATTAAGAGTGTTTAAAGTGATTCTTTGAGTTTTCCTCCACCATTCTCTTCCTTGCTTTTCTCACACAAACACTTGAGCATCCATTGATTATTCATTCTATAGGAGTGTTGTAGTGAGAGTGCTTTAGGTGATCAAAGTGTTGTGATCACCAAAGATCTTTTCTTTGTTCTTTGAGGAGGCGGGCAAGTGTGCTCGCGGTTGTTTTAAGTTCGGGTGCGAACTCCGTGTTTGAGGTGCGGCCTCAGCAAGCTTATGGGGCTTGCGTGTGTACGGGACTAGGGAGTCCGAGGGCTTGTAGGTGTTGCGGCACCGAGGAGAGATCCATTGGGATCTTGCATAGTGGAAATCCTTCGTGTGTCGAAGGCGGGGATGTAGAGCAAGTGTGCTCGAACCGCGAAATAAACCCTTTGTGTTTGCGATTGCCTTTCTCTCTCTCTCTCTCTCTCTCTCCCTTACTTATATCTTGCATTCAATTATAGTGTAAATCTTTATATGCATGATATATTCCTTGTGCTCATTTTGATATATTGCTTGAGATTGTTTGCTAACACTTGTATTCAACTAAGAGAGCCAACGCGGCACCTCAACCCATTCAAGGGCAATCTAGAGGAGTTTGTCCAGAGCCCTTCATAGGGAATTCGGCAACACTCTTTGGTTATACGTGGTGTTTAGTGTAAGAAGTTTAATTAGGTCATAATTATTTTTAGCTTCCGCATCATTCATCATTAAGTGACCATTAGATTAGCCATCACCTATTCACTCCCCCTCTAGGTGAACTTACAATTAGTATCAGAGCTTTTGTACTCTGATTTGGTCTAACAATCTAGAGTTAAAGATCCTTATTTTTAGGCTAATCACGTATTTTGTACACACACTATGGATTTCATGGCACCACTCACTTTTGACATTCTTAACATCCAAATTTGGAAAGTTAAGATGTCATTGTACCTCAAGGCCCTAGGCATTCATGTCTATCTTGCCACTACTAATAATGCATATTGTATAGATGGTAAGAATTTTGAGGCTAATGCAAAAGCCCTTCATGCTTTAAAGTCTACCCTAGATGATGTCTATTTATCTAGAGTTTCTAATTTTAATTCGGCTTTTGTAGTATAGAATACCCTCATCTCCCTTGGCGAAAAAGATCAATACTATGCGGGGAGCGATTCGGATGTTGGAAGCGACACCTCCAACAAGTGCTATATGGTCCAAGGGGATAACCCCCTTGAGGTAACTACCGAATCCGAGGATGAGGACATGTCATATGAAGAGCTTTCTACATTTGTCAAGTTTTACTTGAGAAATATGACATGATTAAGAAAGATAATAAAAATTTGAAAAAGGAAATTGATTGCATGCATATAGAACAAGATTCATTTAAATCTAAATTGCATATTTAGAAAAAGAAAATAATGATTTGAAAAATGAAAATATTTCCTTGATGTCTAAATTGAATGATTTATGTGAAGGAAATATGATTTTGAAAGATAAAATCAATTTGGTGGAAAAACAAAAAGAAGTCATTTTTCAAGAAAACAACTCTTTGAAAAAGAAAATTTTGAAAAAGAAAAAGAAAAAGTTTTTAAAAAGAAGAAAAATGACTCTTTATCTCACATGTCTTTACATGCCACCATTGATGATAGTGAGATTACTCTTTTGAAAAATAAAATTAATAGTTTGAGCTCAACTTTGAGCTCGTGTGCATTCAACCATTCTAAATTGGTGTCTTTGTTTGCAAAGAAACAAACTCCACATGTTCATGCACATCATCATGCATTTGCTTATGTTGCACGCCATGACCACAAACATTCACATAAGCATACTAAGGTGTACACATGTACACATTGTGGCCGCAAAGGCCATTTAGCAAAGTTTTGTTATGATAGGATACATCATTTAAATTTTGCTAATCATAAAATTTTTTGGGTTCCTTACAAGACTAACCCCCAAGGACCCAAGAAAATATGGGTACCAAAATCCCCACCCCATGTTTTTGATGTAGGTGAGGGCTCTCATAAGACGTGAGAGATTTGGTGCCTTGATGGTGGGTGCACTTGAACTAAAAGGACACATATTTGGAGCACCGCTATCAAGGAAGTTTTGGTGGGATGACCACCATGTTTGGAGCTTTGGAGTTGGTAACAATCTCTAAACTCCCATTTTATTTTTGTACATGCTTATTCATTTGTGAAATCATATAACATATTCATATTTTAGTTTCATGTGTTTTTGTGCTTCATGTGGTATGAACTAGTTTAAATGTAGATTTTATCAAAGCTTGCATGTATACATGTACAAATAGTGAGTTACATTTGATTTATATATGTTTGCACTTCATGCTCATTTGTACCCACTTTATGCACATGTATAGGCTAGTTTTGATGATTCTTTCATTTATACATGTTTTGTCAATTTTCATGTTTTTACTTCATGTATATGTATTTTTAATTCAAATCTAATAAATATACATGTATACCCGTGAGTCTCTTGCCTTCATGCAAATACCTTAATAGACTCTTTTATGTTTGGGATATGTATGTGTATTGTTAGGATTGGATAAATCATACATATGCCTAGAAGTATATTATTTTTTTAAGAAAAATAAATTTTCATGTTTTATAAAATGTTATTCATCTTATTGAGCTTCAATGACCATTTTCATGATAATGCTACTTACATGACTTTTGAACACTCACACTTTATTTATTTTGTCATGACTTTAATTCATGAACACTTTTATGAGCTTAATCGATCTTGAGTGTAAAACTTTGTGTATTTAGTCTTGATTCATGAAAAATATATGATTTGATAATTTTGAAGGATCTTTAACTAGTTTTTCAAAAACTAATTTAAACCAGTTATTTATTCTTCAATGTTTATGAGATATACACATGATCCTATTATTGGTTCAATTGGTATCATTGAATCGTTTCAATTGGTATCAATTTGACTCTATATTTGTATATACTCATTTTTGTTTTATTATATATGTATGTATCAATGTCAATTGGTATATTTCTTTTCATACATATATATGATTTTCTTGTGCTTAACTTTCAATTGGTTCACATTTTTAAAAAGCACAAAGTTTATGATGAAATACAAAAAAAAATTTGATCATTAAGTTTACTATTGGTATCAATATGTTTCAACTTCATATTTGTTAAATTTCAATTGGTATCAATATGATTTACAATAATGATTATTTTTAATTTGGTATCTTAAAATTTGTTTGTTTTACTAAAGCTCTTAAAATAATGATACCTTTAAAATTTTGTTTAAGAAAAATTAAAAATGTTTTGATGTGTATTTCCTATATGCAAGGAGAGCTTAACATCTCTCTTACATATGAATTCATGTTGAGTATATTATAAATTGAGGAGCTTGACAACTCTTTTTTATATGATATACGTGTGTAGGGGGAGCTTCACATCTCCTCTTATGCATTACATAATATGTGTTATGTGAGTTAGGACTTGTCATCCCTTCTTCATGTAATGCATATGTGTAGGGAAGCTAACTTAGCGTCTTCCTCTTCATGAATGTATATCGCATATAACCTTTGATTGATTAGTATTAACCCCTTCTTGATTTTTTTGTGTTTGACAAAAAGGGGAGAAAAATTTGTTTGATTTGATTTTACTTTGAACCCTTTGTTGATGAGTGACAAAAAGTGGGAGAAGTATTTGGGATATATGCATGTTTTCCTTGCTTAAGGGGGAGTAGTATTTGTGTTTATGCATATATGTTTTGTTTTACAAATAGGAGAAAAAGATTTATTTTGTTTTATCTCCATTCGTTTGCATACATGTTTATGAGCTTCATTGCATATATTTATTATTTTGTGTTATGCATGAGTTAAGGGGGAGCTTCTTTGAAGCTTTACTTTAATCCATGCATATATAACTTCATGAGTTTTATCATCATCAAAAAGGGAGAGATTGTTGGCCCAAAGGCCTATCACCCTAGTTTTGATGATGATCAACTCATGAAGTTATGTTTACTAATGATCTTGTGTTTAATTAGTGACAGATTCATTATCAAGATCTTAGTAGGTGCATAGCTCAACAAAGGATAAAATGTCAAGATTTGGAGCTAGCACGGTGTGATCCAAGGAGCTTTTGGATCAAGCTTGGACCAAGTCAAGAAGATGAGAAGCCTTCAAGTGAAGACTTCAAGAAGATGAAGACTTGTGTCTAGGTATAAGATTTTGTTTTTGTTTTAGATAAAATGTAAAGGATAAAATAGTTGGTGGATTGCTCAAGTATTATATCACACACACTCTTGATAGATATTGTTTTCATAAAAAATTTTCAGTTTAGAAAAGACTTTCATTTTGTGACAAAATACATGTTTGGATTTTGGTTTTCATGTTTACATATCTTTTGACCAAAATCAAGTTTAGAGCTTAATGTCAAAAATATAGATATTTCTTCTTGATTGTGTAGTGGATCATATCTATACACACTATGCTTTAAAAGTATATCTTATTTTTGTATTTGATGAAGATTTGGAAAAACATGTTTTGAAAAAATATTGTTTTGGAAAAACAGTTTTTATCATGAGCCAAATATTTTCAAGTTACAAAAATAGTCCAATCTTTTATAACATGCCTTGACTTTGTGCAAGCATGTTTGTATATCAAAGTATATTGGTAAAACTATTTTTGTAGATTTTTATGTATTTTATGGGATTTTATTTGAGCCAAAAAGACAAACTTTTTAATCCCAGAAAAATTGTTTCAGGCTTCGGATAAGTCGACTTACTACCTTTATAGTGGACTAATACTGAAGTCGGCCGACCGGACCGGTCGACCGACGTGCACGACGTGCAAGCCTTTGTGCACTGGAGGACGGCCGACCGTGCCGGTCGACCACTCCAGAGAGCTCTGCTCTCTGGAAATCTCGGCCGACCGTACGGGTCGACCGACAGAGAGTTCGACTCTTTGCTCCAGTGGCTCGATCGACCCGGGCGGTCGACCGTGGCTCCAACGGTCGGATTTCTAACCGTTGGCGGTCGACCGGGCGGGTCGACCGGCAGCTCTGACAGAGCCCCAACGGCTAGTTTTCCAGACTCTATATAAAGGGTCATTTGGGGGCTGTTTTCACTAAGATTTGGAGATAGTTTTAGAGCCAGTTTTTCCCACTCTTTTCAGAAGTTTTTCTCCACAAAATAGAGAGCAAATACTTCCAATCAAAAGGGAAGATTTTATCAAGAGTGTTTAAAGTGATTCTTTGAGTTTTCCTCCACCATTCTCTTCCTTGTTTTTCTCACACAAACACTTGAGCATCCATTGATTATTCATTCTATAGGAGTGTTGTAGTGAGAGTGCTTTAGGTGATCAAAGTGTTGTGATCACCAAAGATCTTTTCTTTGTTCTTTGAGGAGGCGGGCAAGTGTGCTCGCGGTTGTTTTGAGTTCGGGTGCGAACTCCGTGTTTGAGGTGCGGCCTCGGCAAGCTTGTGGGGCTTGCGTGTGTACGGGACTAGGGAGTCCGAGGGCTTGTAGGTGTTGCGGCACCGAGGAGAGATCCATTGGGATCTTATATAGTGGAAATCCTTCGTGTGTCGAAGGTGGGGATGTAGAGCAAGTGTGCTCGAACCTCGAAACAAACCCTTTGTGTTTGCGATTGCCTTTTCTCTCTCTCTCCCTTACTTATATCTTGCATTCAATTATAGTGTAAATCTTTATATGCATGATATATTCCTTGTGCTCATTTTGATATATTGCTTGGGATTGTTTGCTAACACTTGTATTCAACCAAGAGAGCCAACGCAGCACCTCAACCCATTCAAGGGCAATCTAGAGGAGTTTGTCCAGAGCCCTTCACGGGGAATTCGGCAACACTCTTTGGTTATACGTGGTGTTTAGTGTAAGAAGTTTAATTAGGTCATAATTGTTTTTAGCTTCCGCATCATTCATCATTAAGTGATCATTAGATTAGCCATCACCTATTCACCCCCCCTATAGGTGAACTTACAGTAGTTGCATGTACATGTGTGTTTCAATATGTATATATATAGATAGATGAAGGAAGGTGACGGCGGGAGCCGATGGGAGAGGGAAGACGGTATTGTTATTTTGTGTATATATATATTTCGAAGGAAGAGGTCAGCGGGAGCTAGTTGGTGTGAAGACAGTGTATGACATTGTGTGTGGTTAAACGAAGGAAGGGGCCAGCAGGAGCTAGTAGGTGTGAAGACGGGATTTGACATTGTATGTTGTTAAACGAAGGAAGGGGCCAATGGGAACTGGTAGGTGTGAAGACGGGATATGAGATGGGTTGTATATTATGAAATAAAGATATGCTTATTCAAATGTATAGTGTTGTATGCTTGTCCTTGATGTAGGACTGTGAAACTCTACCTTATTATAAGAGATAATATAATATTATATGATGTGTGCATGTTAACGAGTTTATTCATGTAGCACTTGAAGTGTGATACGATATACGATACACACACACACAAGCATGTTTGTGATATATGCAGTATTCGAATTAACTTATTGTGATTGGAGCACCATTGTGAATGGTACATAAAGTACATACGCATGAAAAGAATTTGGAAATAAACTAAGGCACTAAAAAAAATTTGATATATCATATATCCTGTAAAATATAGTTCAGAAATTTGAGTTATAGAATCATTAACCGAAGAATTCAGGCCTTTTGCAGAGTATAGAGATTGTTTATTTTGTTATTTACTGTGATATCATTGTTTCTTTTTCTTATCCACACTCGTTTTGCTATTTGAAGAAAAGCATGTTTCATTTTATTTTGACAAGTATATCATTCCTTAATGTTCTTTTTTCTCTCCTCACTGAGCTGTCGAACTCACTCCCTCCTCGTTTCATGTTAGCAAGATGGAGGCCCAACTTAGCCTTTTGGCGTTTTGAGAAGAAGTTTCATTACTAGTAAACTTATTACAGATATAATGATGTGTTATTACTTTCAAAGATTTTGTTGTACATACTCATAACTTTAGTTGATATGTACATGTAACATGTATTATCCTTATTAGATATATTGATGTAAAGATGAGGTAGTTTATAATGACTATGATTAAGTTGGAGATATAGTAATTCTGAGTTACGTTGTGGATGCCGAGAGGGGTACTCTCAAGCACATATTGCGGTGGATATTAGTAGTGAGATTTATCTGCTCTATGGACTTGATGATAAGTAGGCGATGTCAAACCGAAATCTTATTATGACTGTGTGGTTGAACTTTGAGTTTGTTTTATGTATTTGGATTGAGATAAGCCATGTAGGCTGATAGAGATATAATATGTATTTGGGGTAAGTGATTAAATACAAAGAAGATGCTGTCGAAATTTTTAAAAAATTATAGATGATTATGATAACCTTTTGATTAATAAGGATGTTTAAGTTAAGTGAGGTTATCTCTATCTGGGACCGTTACAGATCGAGCTCTCCTCGTCCTCTTTACTACTGCCGCTCTGCATGTCCTCATCTGTTGTCGCCTCTGATTGTTGTGCAGTCAGTCGCCAAGTCCACTCCTTTTGTTTTGGTTGATGTTGTTTCAACTGTCAGCTGCCTCCTCCGTTTTCTCCTATAGCCTACCGGCCAGTGGCCATTTCTTCTCCTTCGTCTGCTACGCGAGTGCTTCAGTGTGTTGCCTCTGTTGTGCCTTATAGCAATCAACAAGTTCAGTCATACATCTTCGCCAGTTTCTTCAACTGCAAACACAACAACATGAAGAGACCAGAGCAACAAGAAGACAACGACAAATGGAAAATCAACAAGAGCAATAAAGATAAGCTATAAGATCAACAAACTAACGGATACATGAAAACGAGCTTCTCAGTAGGTAATTTTACTCTTTCAAAAGTCAGATTATTAATTAGAATATCAAATGCTTTTATTATTTAAGTTTTTATCAGTATTCCTACTGTCTGCTAAATATTGTGAGATTGTGCGTGATTATGTTTATGCTTGTTTTCTATTGATTTCGATATTGCGAACAAGACTGTTCAAGAGAACTGAGTATTGTGTTTGAATTTATCAAGACTTAATGTATCTAAACTACAACTGCATTGAATGTTAAAATTCATCTATGGCATTGCTAGTTTTAAGTAATTTCCTAACGTAGATCATAAATTTTAGTGAAATGTTGTGAATTCAGATCTATCACTGATATACCACACTTTATGGATCCCATTTCACATCACTAAGATTCATCAATATGTCATAGTGAACTAGAGCACTTGTCATTCGAGGGGGAAGTAGGGAGAATATTGGATCAAGGTTGATGCGAACAATGTTTTGGCAACTATGTGATTTGCACCCAATCATATGTTATGACAAATCGGCCCATTGAAGAGACAAATAAGTGAAGACGGAAACACGAGCTGAGATCCATCTAACTTAAAACTTTAAGCTGATAGACATAGTCCAACTTTTTATTTGTGTATTTTTTTTTTACATCCATCTATCTGATGTGAGACTATTTTTAATCACACATCACTAACAATAAAGTCTTCAAACACCGATTTAATTGCAACATGTGTCAAACTTTCAGTTTTTCTTTTTTACCTTTTTTTATTTTAATTTTCCGCTCTAATATGAGATGAGAAACAAAAATTTCAGCTCCATTTCCATTCAACAAAGCAAGACGATGTTCAATATTGGATCAATTAATGATACCTGATTTGTTGTTCAAGATCAAACTCAGGCCTCATAACAAGATCATGATCACCTATCCACTCCTCTGCTCTCCCACTAGCAACTGATGAGCGTGTTAACACTCAACAAAGTCAGTCCAAGGGGATATGAGTTTGACATCCAAAGATAATAAGTTCGTTCTCATCATTGTGCAGACATGTTATGATTGTGGTTTATGTGTCTGCAACCTCAGAGGACTTGTCATTCCCTTGGGAAAACCACAGGCACTGCAAAAATGGCCTCTTTTGAGCATCTCCGGGGTCCATTTCCTCTAGCTTTTGTCTCACCTAGTCCCAACTTTTGTTTAAAGAGAGAGCAAAAGATATGCTCTCTTTTGTTTGTTTTCCCCCACTCTTTTGTTTCCCCCCCCTCTTTTTTATTATACTTTGTAGCTAGCTACAATGTGATACAAGAGATGATTGTGTGCATGGATCCAAAGAGAAGTGAGCAGATCTAACTACAAGTTGATCCTACACACAGAGAGAGAGAGAGAGAGAGAGGGAGAGAGAGAGAGAGAGAGCATCCCTGCTGCAATCATCATGCAAACAACAAAAAGAGACTCAGAGAGAAAAAAGAGGAGGGTGGTGCCTTCACAAAGGAGTACGGCAGTATCAGGGGCTTTTCACAGAAATTTTCACAGTTGCAGCCTTTGACTGGTGGCTGGCTAGGGTTAGGGTTAGAAAGACAGAGATGGGAGACAAAGGAACAAACAAGCATGTGCTGAAGAGGCGAATGCTATTTTGTTTGGTGGGGGGTTTGAGATTCGATCAATACTGGATTGGTTCTGTTCTTTAAATGGAAGGTTAAATTGATTAGTTTTGGGTTCTGATTTGATCGTGGCCTGCATAACAAAAAAAAAATAATATTAAGATTACAAGTTTGAGAGTGCAGGCAATGAGGATTGCAATAAGGTTGTGCGTGCAAGTGCAGCTAATGAGTGCGAGGGGTCAAGGCAAGGCACTATCTCACTTTAGGTGGCTCCCTAATTTGAGTTTAATGAGTGCTTGGAGTTCTGATTCAGTTAATTATATACCAGAGATTGTAGAAGATCTATCAAGATGGATGAGGATCAACGATAAAAAAGGGTGGGGGTAGAGATCACGGATTAATTTTATAAAAGATAAATTGCGGAAAATACGTTATTAATTTATTCTTAAACAAATTGAAGTTGCATAACGACCACGAAAACATTCGAGGCGCAATACATTTTCAAATGATTGAATTTCGCAAGCGTTATTTCTCTCCAACAAAGACTACAGTGCTGGAGGCCATGTTTGTTTCTCAAACATTGTTCTCCCCGTGACTCCTCTTAAAATTAAAAGTTATATTTCTTTGATAAGTTTACCTTAAAATTTGATCTAAATTAAAAATTCTGGAAAAATAACCTTGACTTCTGCCATCTTAATTGGCCCAAAAATTCTGCCGAGAGCTCATCTACACTATTCCCCTTCATTAATTTCAAAGATTCTCCTCTACGCGATACAGAAAAAGTGTAGGGAGAGAGGTGATAGAGGAGTAGAGGAAGTTAGCACAGAGATCGAAAATCAAAGGAGCGAGAAAAAGAGCATTGAGCAGGCCAGATTGTACTCCCGGTCGGCCGCCCGGTCGACCGGTGGAGGCCGGTCGACTGCCCGGTCGACCGGCGTGATCATCATGGTCGACCGCCCGGTCGACTGTGGCAGAGAGTGATCGACCGGCCCGGTCGACCGACTGACAGGCCTTAGCTCTCGGTTGGGTCCGGTCGACCGATGCGGTCGACCGTGGCATGGGTTGATCGACCGACAGACGCGTTTTCTACTGCCTTTCAGGATTCGGATTTCCTTTTCTAGTTGGGATCGAATTCAATCTCGGTTTCCTTAAATTCAGGGACTCTGTGGCTATAAATGAGGGATAAAGCCCTCATATATTGTATCCCTAAGAATCTCCTGACCCTCTGTATTAGTTTGTATTGATTGTTGAATCAATAAAATCTCTCTCCCTTGCCCGGAGGACGTAGGCACGTTGCCGAACCTCGTTAAATACTGTGTTGATTGTTTTTCTCTATTGTTCTATGTTCCTGACGTGTTGGGCACGTCTCCGGCTGCATTCAGTCTCCGCCTGGTGGGCGGATTCCTTAGAGGGGTTGTTGTCCTGCGCGCAATAATTGGTATCAAAGCATTCCATGTTAGTCGTAGGATCGTGTGTTGATTCAAGGGCATCAGTTGCTGTTTGGCGGAGATCGTGTGTCGATCTCGAAGCAGCGTTAGGACTGTTTGTGAGATCATGTGTCGATCTCAAACAACATGTAGATTGCTCGAGGATTCAATTCAAAGGAGTAGATAGTTTCAGAAACTCTTCGAGGGTTTCACGTAGAGGTAAAGATCCTATCTTTATCTAGTTTATTTTATCTAACTCCGTTTGTTTCCGCATTGCTTTAAGGAATCAGTTGAGAAGATGGCTGGAGAATGTACATCCATGAATCCACATCCACTGAGGATTGATGTGGTGAAGTTCAATGGTACGAACAACTTCGATATGTGAAGGTGTGAGGTGATGGATGCGCTGACGGCATCAAACCTCGAAGACACTCTACGGTTGGAGAAGAAGCACGCATCAATGACAGAAGAAGATTGGGACAAGATGAACCGTACGGCGTGTGGCTTGATCAGGTCATGTCTGATACAAGACATCAAGTATCATGTGTTGTATGAGACATCTGCGAGCAGCTGTGGGAGATCCTGGAGAAGAAGTATCTAACGAAAAGCATAGAAACGCGATTGCGGTTGAAGAGTAAGCTTTATAGTTTTCAGATGCAAAGAGGATGCTTCATCAATGAACGCTTGAATCGCTACACGAAGCTTCTTACAGATCTAGTTAATGTGAATCTGGAGATCAATGAAGAGGATAAGGCGATAATCCTATTAAATTCTCTTCCTAGGGAGAATATAAGACCTTTACTCTTACATTGATCAATGGAAGAAAATTTCTTAACTACAGTGAGGTGTCTGTTGCTCTTGTGAGTTATGAAGTAAGGAAATAGGACCGACTGTCTTCTTCGGAGAACACAACAGCAGAGCATTGGCAGTAAAAGGCAGAAGTTCCAAAGGAAGGGAAGAGATGACCAGGGAAGATCAAAGTCCAGATCAGGTCTTGTCTGACACAAGACATTAAGTATCATGTGTTGCATGAGACATCTGTGAGGCAGTTGTGGGAGATGCTGGAGAAGAAGTATCTGATGAAAAGTATAGAGTGCGATTGCAGTTGAAGAGTAAGCTTTATAGTTTTTAGATGCAAAGAGGATGCTCTATCAATGAACACTTGAATCGCTACACGAAACTTCTTACAGATCTAGTTAATGTAGATGTGGAGACCAATGAAGAGGATAAGGTGGTAATCCTATTGAATTCTCTTCCTAGGGAAGAGTATGAGACCTTTACACTTACATTGATCAATGGAAGAAAATCTCTTAACTACAGTGAGATGTCTGCTGCTCTTGTGAGTTATGAAGTAAGGAGACAGGACCGACTTTCTTCTTCGGGGAACACAATAGCAGAGGTATTGGCGGTAAGAGGCAGAAGTTCAAATAGGAAGGGAAGAGATGATCAGGGAAGAGCAAAGTCTAGATCAGACTTCAGAGATCTGAAGAGGAATCAGTGCGCCTTGTGCAAGGAACTAAGGCACTGGAAAGTTGATTGCCCGAAGGCCAAAGGTAAGAAGATGGAGTCAAACACCGAAGCGAATCTAGCACAGGCGGATGGATCGGATAAAGACTCATCGGTATTCTCTCTCTCTGTTACTACCCCTACCGTTGATTACTCAGATAATGCTGAGTGGATCATAGATACTGGAGCACCTATCATGTGTGGCCGAACAAGGCCTGGTTTTCTAGTTTTGAGAAGTTAGATGGATGTTACACGGTCATGGGTGATGATCATCTGTGTAATATAGAAGGGATGGGTACAGTCCGTATCAAGATGAAAGATGGGATAGTACGATAATTGAAGAAGGTGAGGTATGTACCTCAACTCAAAAGAAATCTTATCTCTGTTGGCATTTTGGAAGCGTTAGGTCTAGTGGTATCTATACGAGATGATATTCTCAAGATGACCAGAGGCTCAATGGTGGTTATGAAGGGCGTCCGTCAAGAAAATCTCTACTACTTGAAGGGTAGTACAGTTACAGGTCAGGTGGAAACTTCTAATTCTTCAGATGATGGTTGCACAAAGGTCTGGCAGGTGAAGGTCGGACAAGGAGGTGAAAAGTCTTTGCAAGCTCCTACAAAGAAGGGATCATTGGAAGATGCTGCTACCTGCAATTTGGAGGGTGAACACAGCGTTCTGGATAAGAAGAAGGTGAAATTCAGCACCAGTACTCACCGCTCAGAAGGTCTTCTTGATTGTGTTCACGTAAGCATTTAGGGACCTCCTAAGACTGCATCGCTTGGAGGTCACAGGTACTTTGTCTCTTTTATTGATAGTTTATCTAGGCATTGTTGGATATATCCCATGAGACAAAGGTGTAAAGCTCTAGATATGTTGGTGAAGTGGAGAGGAAGAATGTAGAAGCAGATAAGTAGGAAGATCAAGAAGCTACAGATTGGTAATGTTGGAAGAGATATGAACCAATTCCTACGATTTGGCTAGAACACCGGTATTGGTACTCACTTCACAGAAGGTATATATGAGTTAGTTAAGGAAATAAATCTTTCCTTACTAGAGAAGGTTTGGTGGTTGTTGTCTAATGCAGGATTAGACAAATTATTTTGGGCTGAGGCGATTGTGTATGCTAGCCATCTCATAAATGAATGGACTGTGATAGGAGGTAAAACTCCATTAAAAATTTAGTCTAGGAAAGCTGCTTAAGATCATGATTTGCTGCGAGAATTTGAAAGTCCACCTACTTCAGTGCCAAATATGGCAAGGTGAATCCGCGAGCAAAGAAGTTTGTGTTTTTGGGTATCAAAAGGAATATGAAAGGTTACAGGTTATGGGACCCCGAAAATAAGAAGATCATTTTGAGTAGGCATGTCACGTTTGATGAGACTTCAGTGTTGAAGTCCACCGTCTCTCAGTGGTGGAGAGGACGGAGACCAAGGAAGTATCGCACCGGGTAGAGGTTGATGCTACTCCACCATCTCCAGTTAGTTCAGTATCACTGAAGACTTCACCAGATGTGACACCGAGTAGAGATCATGTAGTCAGGTTGATACTGAACAAGTTGAAGACATTGATAAGAATGTCGAGTTGTTTGCAGCCATTGGAACCAAGGTAAAACCACGCTCGTGGGTAAAGAAGCATGAATCTCAAGCTTGTGATTGCGACAAAGCTAAAGTTAAAGGCCGTTGCTCTCTATGATGGTCGTGAGGAGGTTCATATGACTCAGCCAGATAGGTTTGCTACTAAAGATTCAGGTACAAGTGCTTGAGCTTGATGGAGCTCATTACAATGAACTACGGTTGGCTTGATCCTTTGGGCAAGGTACGTAGGCAGCCGTAAAGGCGCAGCCATTTGGTGATGCAACCCATATGAAGCTGCTTTGGTTTCTCGAGAAGATGATTGGGACTTCACGTAGAGGTGAAGAGTTAGACTTCACGTAGAGATGAAGCACTGTGATCTCGATGAACAGTTAGTCTTCTAGTGAGAAGATGGTTAAGCTTACATAGGAAGGGTGTGCATCCGGTTTATTGAAGCCGATGATGATGTTCGATGTGCTCTACTCAGACTTGGTTGGACTGTCAGCTGAAGACATGTAGACTGGAGAGATCCAGTCAGTTGGAGAGTCAGTGTTGACTCATCATGAGTTCTTCGTGAGGTTATAAAGTTGCTGAGTGAGAGACACATTCGGTGATCGGCATGTATGGAAGTTCTCCTAAGGTGAAGTGATGAGAACACATGTCTGGTGCATTCCGGTTGATAGTTGGGCCAAGCGAGATCATGTGTCGATTTCGCTAAGTTCGTATGTCGATTTCGTCTAGAGCGCGCAAGCCGAGATCGTGTGTCGATTTCGCCGAGATCGTGTGTCGATTTCGCCAGGTGATAGACTGGAGTTCATTGTAGATCGGCTCAGATTTGAAAAATCTTCACCGAGGTGGAGAATTGTACGGAGAGAGAGGAGATAGAAGAGTAGAGGAATTTAGTACAGAGATGAGAAATCAAAAGAGCGTGAAACGGAGCATTGAGCAGGCCAGATTGTGCTCCGGTCGGCCGCCCGGTCAACCGATGGAGGAGGCCGGTTGACTGTCTGGTCGACTGGCGTGCACGACGTGCACAAGATCATCATGGTCGACCGCCCGGTCGACCGTGGCAGAGAGCGGTCGACCGACCGGTCGACCGACTACAAGCCTTAGCTCTTGGTTGGCTCCGGTCGCCAGCGCGGTCGACTGTGGCATGGGTCGGTCGACCGGCCCATCGACCGACAGACGCGTTTTCTGCTGCCTTTCAGGATTCAGATTTCCTTTTCTGGTTGGATCGAATTCAATCTGGGCTTCCTAAAATCCAGGGGTTCTGTGGCTATAAATAAGGGCTAGAGCCGTCATGTATTGTATCCCTAAGAATCTTCTGAAAAGTTCCCTCTATATTAGTTTGTATTGATTGTTGAATCAATAAAATCTCTCTCTCCTTGCCCCGAGGACGTAGGCGCGTTACCGAATCTCGTTAAATACGGTATTGATTGCTTTTCTCTATTGTTCTCTGTTCTTCTCGTGTTTGGTACATCTCCGGCTGCATCTGTTTCCGTCTGATTGGTGGATTCCCCAGAGAGGTTGTTGTCCTGTTCGCAACAAAAAATCTTTCACGTTGAAAGTCTTGAACGCTAACCTATCATCTAGAAAATCTATAATATAAATATTGTTATTAATCTTTTTCAGATTCTTGTACAGTTATATTTTTTCTTGCTTCATCTCGCTACAACGTTCCGTTATGTTTCTACTCCGTTGCATATTTGCATAGGATTTTCCTGCTAGTTTGAGATAATTTTTCTTCTAAAACTAAAGTTTAGTTCAGTTGTTCCTTATGATTTGGACCTACAAGTAACACATGGGAATATTTGAAGTCAGCCGAGAATTTGTTATCAAAATAATAATTTTTACAAAGTATATGGAAATAAAAAAGAAGAAAAGAAAAAGTTTTATGTATTTATGTATCCTACCTGCCTCTTAATCGTAGCAAGGGTGACATTAGTGAGGTAGTATTATGTGAGTCTTAGTTAATGGCTTCACGCACTTAGCATGGCCTCTTTATTACAAGGAACCCACGTGTATGTGTAAATATGGCTATTAAGTAATACTAGGAAATGCTCCCCCCTTTATAGCGAGGGCTGAGGCAAGCAAATCATGAGCGAATTTGTAATTTAATATTATTATTCTTTAATATTTTAGTAATTTATGGTAATTTTAACACATTTATTATAATGCTTATTATGTACTAATTTATATCAAATATAAATTTTATTATAACTTATTTAACTTGTCATACATATTAGTATAAATTATAAAACTTTGTAACTTAGATGTTTAGTATAGGCCAGTGAATGGCTGAGTAAGGTACTATATTTTGTGCTCTTCTCATGTAATTAATTACTTTGCTAACTTGTTTTTACTTTAGATTATGGTTAGATGCCGAGGTATTGTATGGTCTGCCTTCCACCTAGTGGAACGACATCTAAGTCGCGTAGGATCAGTTGCCGATGAACTGGCGTTTAGTCTCTGTAAATCGTTGACAGTCGTGCTAGGTTTTACAGACTAAAGGTACATTAGGTAATCTAAACTTAGTTTAAAATAAAGATAAGTTATCTTAGCAATTAGTTGCATAGAAAAGAGTACATAATGGTTTTACTCGAAGCCTTCAAATGGATCTAATAAGTTCTACTTCTCGTAATTTAACTAAAGAAAAATCTGTTAAAAATTCTAATTTAATAGAATATCCTATAGAAATAGAGGACCTTAATAAATGGTCTATTCCGAAAGTCTCAGCAAAGCAAATCTATAATATAGAATGTTTGATTTTAAATCCTCTGTGGCAATCAAAGCCATGAAAAAATCAATCCAAGTAGATAATAACAAGCAATCAATAAAATTATTAAATGAAGAAGACTTATTACCCTTTATCAATAAATACAATTTTATCCATATTGGGCTTATTCAAATAGCCTTAAAACCTTTAACACTTTAAGGGTTAAATGCTTCAGCAACAGGGAGCCCAACACGATCCAGGATCCGGAATCTGGACATGAAAGTCCAGGGGAGTCAGAAAGCTACCCAACGAGTACACAAGATGATGCCAAATGACATGCACAGACAAACAACACGTACATGATTAAGTGATGTGAATCAGGCATAAAAGTACAAGCATTGAACAATAATCTTAAATGGGAATCAGTAGAAAACCCGAAAATCCTATAAATACATGTGTATCAATAAATCTGAATAAAGAAAGCATGTACTGAAAATTGAATTGAAGGCATAGGTACACGTAAGCATACAGTGAGACCTCAAGTATTGTATTAAATACGAGTATGAACAAAACTAGTTATGCAAGCTCAGAATTTGGATTCATGAGATTGATACGTCGAGGGAATAATCCAAAAAAGGAAACCCTCATATATATACCATATACCCCATGTCGCCATTATTTGAATTCATACAACTTGAGTTCTCCTCTGAGTAACAGAATAAGTGTATGCGTCTGGAGTAATCATTGTGTCACAGAATAATATATACAAGTGACGAGCCGGATAACTTAATCATATAACAATAACGATCAGTGTAGCTAGTTATTATAATCACTTCCTTTCAGTGTCCCATACTACTGACCGTTCACACTGGAATCCGCCATCCAGCCGAATGCATCCGGACTTAGGTGGATACCATTATCCGTATGAGAAAATGACTCAATAACACCCGCTCCTGACATTATTATTAACAATTAAGTTATGGCTAGTACAGGGCAATGTCTGGTGTCGCACATTAAGGTCGGTGATCGGTAGTCAGTACAAGTGTTAGCAGCATAACAACCAGTTATTAAATTATTATTATTAATACTTGTTATATGTTTTGGTATGTGTTACCGGTTCACATACATCTACATATAAATAAGATGAATTAAATTATTGGAAACAGATGGAAGATCAATGTATCATGCTCATAATGGGCCCCGTGCGTACCCGGGACAACGACCTCATGTGATTGGGTCTGGACCCCAATCCCAGCCGCTAGACTGTAAGGGTCTTATTTGTATGCCCTGAAACAGGAATGGAATCAGGTCAGGGTGCCAGTACACCCCCACCAGAACACCTGTGGCCTCAGGTCGTTTTGAATAATGTTGCAACATCGAGTCATTATGAAGATGTACTTATTAATGCTATCAGTTTTTCGCCATCCCGATATAAGTTGTCCATTTATTACAGATTATATATAATTATCTATTTACAGGAATAACAGGAGCATGATACAGGAGTAATAGGAGTACAAGAGCACAATAGTACTGGAGATACATGATTAATGTACATAACATGATATAATAATTGAATTCCTGTAAATATGATAATCATAAGTCAAGTGATTAACATGTCAAGTGTCAGATGTCAAGTGATAACATGTCAAGTATCATGTGTCAGATGTCAGGTGACAGGTAATGCTCAACAACGTAAGTAGTAAAAGTAAGCACAGGGTCATAATATAAATCAGGCAACCGATCCCACAAGTTAGAATATGAAAATAGTGTAGAAGAACATTTCAAACTCTTCACAACCATAATCATAGCATTAAAATATTAAACTATTAATCAAACAACCAAACAGGTGAGATTGAACTGGACAGACAAGTAGGAGAACGACAAGCAGACAAATGAGACTTGATAGAACTAGACAAACCGACCAGCAGAACTGGACAAAATTGGATAGACAACCGACGGCCCGGCTTAAACAGAGTTGATCAGATAAGCGATCAAGCGAGCAAGTAGGGTTAGGCTGAATTGTATTGACAAGCAAGCCTGAAAAGAAAAGTGGGTAAGCAGAGTTGGATATGGCTAAAAGCAAACAAAGCTAAGAAGGGCAGGAGCATAGCACCGTGTTGGCAGTATATAACGCTAGACACACAGTGGAGCTAGACTCCTGGCGAAGCTAGCGTGCAGCTTTAGGCTAAACCCACACAGCAGGGCTAACGCACTTAGCGAGCGACGTATGAACGCCAGACTAACGCTCACGGCGAAGCCACACTCACGACGAAGCTAAATGCTTAAGGCAAAGCGAGGGCAATGAATGTTAGGTCTTCGTGTATGACGAAGCCACGCTCGCGGCGCAACTAGACGCGCGAGACGAAGCCAGTGTATGACCGCTATGCTATCGTACATGGTGTAGCCACGTTCACGATGGAGCTAACTGATAAAGCGCAGAGCGCTAAGCTCGCATGCCGGTAGAGCTAGTATAGAACCCGAAAGTTAAGTCTGAAGACTGAATCCTAAGGTGGGGTCAAGTTAGCGAGCAGTGATAAACACTAATGCGCACGCGATAGAGCCAATACACGTAACGAAGCAGTGTATGTACACTCTACTAGCGCCACGACGTAGCTATGCTCAGGCGAGTTTCGCGATAAAACGCTGAGCGCCAAACTCGCCTACCAGGCAGAGTAAAAGAGAGACCCAGAGGGTCTAAGCGCACCCCCTTTCGGGAAGTGAGCAAGAGCCTAAAATGGCTAATGGGACGAGAAGGCAAATGAGGTATCTGCAGAAGATATTAGTACCACACAAGCACACATATGAACTGGAGAAATAATAAAAGGAGAACTGTAGATCAGTCAACCTCGCGATGGGACTATCACGATACCTATAAGTATAAGACTGAAGTCTATTGGATAGTCCAGCCTGAGGGCTGGGCGAAACACTCCGCCAAAGCTACAACTAAACCCATAAGGGTATAAGGGGACCCATTGGGTAGCCCGGGAAGTGGTCTCCTGGGACAGCGCACCCTGAAGAGAACGTTTGTCCCGAGGGTCTTCTCTTGCAACATGCACCACTGTTAGTCCCACGAATACAACATCGTCTACACTAGTACAATCATTCAACACAGATACAAAACATCACTCACGATACAACCACTGATACAATGATACAAGCGCCAATACACAAATACGGTCAATCACCCACAATTATACAACACCACCAGATGAACATACACCCGTACATTATAAATACAATCGTCTAATTAAATACAGTACCCACCCAGAATAAAACAAGTACTCACCTAGAAAAATCAGAATACGCCATAAAACCCCAAAACTCCAAATGCCATCACGATTCAGTATATATACATAACATAATAATATATGTATATAATATAGAGAGAGAAAGTGAGAGGAGAGAGGGCGTAAGGGTGAAAGAGAGAGATTGCTGGAAAAGAGAGAAAGGAAAGAAAAGGAGGGAGGGAAAGAAGAAAGAAGGAAAGAGAGGGGGAGGAGTTAAGGGGCCCAGGTGGCCACCGGCCGCCAGTGGCGGCCAGGGGGCGACGCACAGCCTGAGGGGAGGGCGGGCCCACAGATACAAAACATGCATGCCTATTTTATGTTATGGGCATTTCTAGGAATTTTTTGTAATTCTTAGAATTTATCTGTGCATTTTTAGGATTTTCTGACATTTTAGAATTTTCTGTATATTTTTAGGATTATTCTATGTATTTAGTAATTTTCTGTGTATTTTATAAATTTTCTATATTTTCTAGAATTAATATGTATTTTCTGAAATTAAAATGTATTTTCTGAAATTATCTGTATTTTGGGATTAACAGTGGGCTGGCTGCAGGAAAAGACCCTCGGGACAAACTTCCCTTTAGGGGTTGGCTGCCTAGGGAGACCCCTCCCGGTTTTCCAAAGGTAACAGGATAGTGCCACTGCCCAGTACCATTAGGATTTCAAGATAGCCGGATAAGGGGGTTTTATGCCTCGATGCTCTATCTGTTCTGGAATATCATCTGAGAGACTGCTTTGCAGATCACCCATTACCTTCGGGTTTCGTGGTGACTGGGGGCAGAGAGGGTACCCAGCTCAGGAGTACAATATAGAGCTTGTGATTGTGCTTGTGATTATTATATTATCTATTGCCTGTGTGTGGTGCTAATATCTTTTGCAGGTATATATACTGCCTTCGGCACAACCTACAGGCTTAACCAACTTCTTTGAGGTTTTTAACGGCTTAGTTCCGTTTAACGACTCTATTGTTTATATCGCTACCGCCTGGTAAGCTGGATCAAGTGCCCAATGATTTATCACTAGACACGCCTAGGCGAAACTCTGCCAGATTTTAGACTCGCATTTTAAGATTGAGTTATTCTTGAGTTCCCTTATATGTTTCGGTGTAATAAACATTGTTCGCTGATCTAGCCCCAGCACTGCTTGCTCTGCTTGATTGTGCACATCGCTTTACTACTGCTTTTATCTTATCTCACTGGTTGTGAAGAGTTTGAAATACTTGTTTTGATCGATTCCTAATATCATGTATATGACTTGTCTATTGCCTGATTCAGATACTGTAAATATCAGATATCGAATACTGGATATGATATTGAAACCTGTCATCGACAGGACATTGACATCTCATATACTGGCTACAGAACATATACTGATTACTGAACAGTATTATAACTCCTAATTTATTACTTATACTGATTCCAGACTTTGTACCGTAACTCCTGACTGAATATAATACCTGAATCATGATTATCGCTTTACGAGTAATCACTACTGAATCCTGATACATGATACTCCTGTTACTGCTTTGGTACGTGGAACAAAGTGCCACATTACACGTTCTTAGGATGGGGGCCACCTCTTGAATCCTCGGGGGCCATCTCTAGAATCTCACATCTCCCCTATTACTGTTTTACTCGTAAATCAATATCGTGACGCTCAATTGAAAATAATCTTGAATATATATATAAAAGATACAACTTACACCGGGGCAGGGGAAGCTGATGGCTTTCAATATGTGTACGGGTTTATAGCAGTTTGTGCAACTTCTATTCTTGATCCACCTGAGGCCACAGGGGACCGGGTGGGGTGAACTGACACCCCTATCCTGACTCTATTCCTGTTTAGGGCATACAATTAAGACCCTTCAGCTTAGCGGCCGGTTCTGGGGGTCAGACCCGATACTCCTGAGGTCGTTGTCTCGGTATGCACGAGGCACACTTTAAACATGGTTTGTTAACTATTCCATTAGTTTTCAATAACCAACCTCGCTCTACTCTGACGTGGATGTATGTGAACTGGGACGTTAGAGCGTGTACCTAAACATTCGAGTAGGACGAGTCCTGAAAAGAAAAAATAATATAATGCAACTGACATGGCCCTAGTTCTAGTCATACTGACTCTATCAATATGACGACACCATTGTAAGGACATCTCTGACATATTGATCCTATGAATCTAATAATTAAGTATATAGTATTAGTTTTGCCTTAACCATACTAGAATAAATGTGATGACTACATATTGATTGCTTATTCTCATGTTTTAGTACATTCATATTTCATTCAAAACGCCACTTGGCATTCTTTTATGTACTTGTCGGTTGCATTCTGAAAACCCTGAATCTGTATGTCCAGATCCCGAAATTTAGAGCGAGGAGGATCCCACTTTAGCAGATCAGACTTATCTTGAAGAATATACGGCGCTTCAATAGTTATCCTTGCCACATAGACACTTCCAACCTATGAGTCATTTCCATTGTAGTTCCACCTTGTGAGCACTTTTCCAGCTTTTTATTTCATCTGTAAATCCATTCGTGTATTAGGACCATGTTCTTTTGGAAGATAAAGATGAAAAGACACCTAGAGGGGGGGTGAATAGGTGTAAGTGCTAATCTAAAACTAAATGCAAAACTAAGTGCGGAAGCTAATGCAAATTTTGCACACACTTAGTACAATCAACAAGTGTAGCCGAATTTCCCGTGAAGGGCTCTGAACTAACTCCTCTTGATTCCCCTTGAATGGGTTGAGGCGCTATGTGAAGCTCTTGTTGATTAAGTACAAGTGAGGCACACACACAACCCAAGCATATACAAGATATAACAATATGAAAAATGCAAGGCACAACACAAGCAAATAGATATGATATGACAATATGAATTATGCTCAACACAAGCAAATATGATATGATGATATGAATGATGCTTTGCACAAATAAATGAGAGAGAGAGTTGAGAGATATTGATCAAACGCTAAGACAAGATATGTTTCGAGGTTCGAGCCCCTAGCTCTACATCCCCGCCTACACCACCGTGTAGGATTTCCAATCCACTATAGGAGTACCGAACTCTTCTCTCAACCTTACAAAAGCCACTGAGGCTATACAACCACAATCCACCTCGACCGAAGAGGGATAAGGCCCGTAGCCAATACAAACACAATCACCTCTACCGAAGAGGGATCCAACCATAATACCACTCCGATCAACCTCTACCAAAGAGGGATACAACAAATAAAGGAGGGTTTACAACTTGGAGGCTTAACCTCAAACACTTCTCTTTTTCTCTCTTTTCTTTTTCCACAAAAACAAGATCCTAAATAGATTAGGATAGAAGATAGCTCAAGTGTGGAAACAAAGTGTTTTTGGAAACAAGTAACAAAGAAAATACTTGAGAAAATTCTTGTAAAAGATAGAGAATGAAAACCAATACAAATATCCCAAATTCCTATTTTCTTTGATTTTCCAAAAACTTAAAACAATAAAGATTGAAAGATTAAAGCCCCAAATACTGTTGAAAACTCTTTAAAAACACTTAAGAAGGTCTAGAATTTTTGCTCTTAAAAACTTCTACAAAAACTATGAAGAGATGGGGTATATATAGCCCCAATACAAAACTAGCCGTTAGGCTGATGTGGCAGCCTGACAGGCTGACGGTCGACCGGCCTGGTCGACCGCCAACGGTCTAAAATATGACCGTTGGGCAATCACGGTCGACCGGCCCGGTCGACCCAAACAAACAGAGAGCACTGCTCTCAGACCGGTCGACCGCCCGGGTCGACCGTCCCAGAGCTGCCAAACGTGCACAGATTTGTGCACGTCGGTCGACCGGCTTCAGCCAAGTCGACTAATAATCTAACTTAGTCGACTGGTTGAGCCTGGAACAGAAAACTGGGTTAGAAAACTCTGAGAAATATTTTTCTAAAAATCTTTTAACACTTCTAAAAATCCACAAAAATTTGTTTTAACATTTTATATTAAAACACAAACTTGTGATAAAAATTTCAAGACATATATCAATCATATCAATTCATTTTTGAGTCTTGCAAATTTTATCAAAAACCAACACTTGTATTTTTATCAAACTTGATTTTTCAAAAACATGAATAGGATAGTCAAAATAAGTTTGTCTAGCAAGTTTAAAGCATGTATGTATATTTAGAACATATCTAATATACATAGAAATAAAGTAAACTTATTTTGATCTATTATTCATGAAAACCAAATCCAAATATAAAACATGTGTGTTGTGCACTTGAGCATATCAACTATACTAAGCTTTACAATATGGATCTAAAACACACAACCTAAACTATGGATACCTAAGTCTTCTTGATGATCTTCATCTTCAAGTTGACTTGCTCCAAAACTCCATCCATGGGCTAGGCAATGTGTGATCTTGAAGCTATGGCCCTGGAATCATCATGAAAAGCTTCTAAACACCTTGTTGAAGCTAATCACCAACTAATATCTTGGTTAATGATCTGAAACTTAAACAATACAAGATTATTAGTAAACATAACTACATGAGTTAATCATCATCAAAACTAGGGTGGAAGGCCTTTGGGCCAACAATCTCCCCCTTTTTGATGATGACAAAACTCATGGAGTTATATATGCATGGATTAAAGTTAAGCTTCAAAGAAGCTCCCCCTTAACTCATGCATAAACAAAAAATAATATATGACAATGAAGCTCATAAATATATATGCAAATGTATGGAGATAAAACATATCAAATTCTTTTTCTCCTATTTGCACAACAAAACATATATGCATAAACATAAAATCTTATTATGTATATCTATTGTTTATTTGTTATGCATGAGAAAACTAAACACAAATCTTTATGTATTATTGTTATGCATGAACATGGTGATTCCAAAATATGCATACTCAAAATATGTATGCATCATCATGCATAAAACATATTCTAGAAGCTCTAGATACTAATTAAATTAATAAAACATTAACAAAACACTAGATGATCTAGATACCAATAAAACTTAATATATGCAAAAACATAAGTATGCATATATAAAACTCAAATTATTCTCCCCCTTTTTGCCAATCATCAACAAAGGGGTAAACAATCAAAATAACAAATGAGGGGTAAAAATCTTTCTTCCCCTTTTTTGTCAATCAAAACAATAAAACAAAGTTCTCCCCCTTTTTGTCTAAAAACAAAACAAGGTCAATAAGGGGTGACAATCAACATGATATCAATAGAAAATATGTCAATGAAGCATCTTGATATATATTGAAAGTAAACAAAGATCAATAAATTTATATGTAGAAGAGATGTTAAGCTCTCCTTGCATACAAATCAAAACTTTTGTATTTTTCTTTTAAACAAAATTTTTAGATACCAATTTAAAACACAAGACATCTTGATATCAAAAGATATTATTTTTCTTTTTAAGTAATATAAACAATTAAAATGACTATTTTCTATCATAAAGTAAGGGAGTGGAAACTAAATACCAATTGAAATATGAAATCGAATTTTCTCCCCCTTTATGAAATCCAACAAAAACTATGAATAGTCTTATTTTAACAAACCTATGCATAGTTTTTTTTTATTTAAAAAATAAGCTTGAATAAAGATACCAATTGAAAAATGAATCAATTGAAGTAATAGTTGAAGCTCAAGCTCTAGCATAACAAGATTTGTACTAAAGATATAGAAATATAATAGCACAAATAAAACAAGTATATGTGTATGAAATAGAATGAGTACCAATCACCAATAGATGATACCAATTGAAAAACATACATACACAAGAAACATATGAGTATACAAAAAGATCAAAATGATACCAATTGAAAGAGTTCAATGATACCAATTGACATAACAATAATAGCATGTGTATACATCATATTACAATACCTCCCAATCATGATTCAAGTTTTAAATGATTTTCATTTGAAAGCATACAAGACCATGATCTCCCATCCATCCTCCCATAAAGGCTAGGGGTTTTCAAAAATAGGTTTGAAAATATAGTTTTGTTTGAAAATCACAACCAAATTGAAGAATACGAACTAGTCAAAATGAAAAACTTGTTAACTAGTGCGAAATCCTTCAAGAAAGGAATAAACTAAAAATAATTTTCATAAAACATGAAATCCACATGATAATCAACACTCTAATTCAATTAGGCATAAATATGACTCATGAATACAAAACATGAGCAAGCAATAAATGTGAGTGTACAAATAAAGTGTGAATATCATAATCATGAAAATATTCAATTAAGCCCAATTATTCCTTAAACATTGAAAACACGAAAATCATCAAAACTTATTTAATCTTCATGGCATATGTATGTCAAGTACAAATTAAAATATACATACATATCCAAAACACAACGAGTCCACAAAATATATGCATTAAGGCACGTAGCTCAAAAGGATAAACATGTATACCTAATAGTTTGGACATGATAGACATATACATGAGTTAAATACAAAAACACGAAAAACTAAATTTTCACCAAAGCAATTTTCATTTCAAGGTATATGTATGAATTGTCAACACAATAAGTATACATACATATCCCTAAACACAATTGAGTCCATATATAGATTTGCATGAAAGGCAAATGACTCAAGGGGTATACATGTATATCTTAAAGTTTGGCAATACAAACATATACATGAAGTGAAACACACAATCATAAAACAAATCCAAAAATGAGAATACAAGTCTAAAATGTATGAATCATCAAAACTAGACTATACTAGCACATTTAATGGGTTCAAATAAGCATTCTGATTAAGAAAGAGATGTGTGAAGTATTTGCACAAATATTATGTAAAAGAGAGAAGGTTTAGAATCAACCTTAGTGCTTGTTTACTCTACAAATGTATTTGATATGATTAATATACCCTTTCCAATCTCCGTTATAGCAAGGGCTATACCGAGTCGATTCTCAGGGAGAGCTTGCGATGGAAGCGTTACGGTTCGTTGTGAAGATAGAAAACGAAGATTCTTCTTTGTTTTAAAAGAATAAAAGAATTGTGGAAAAAGAAATGAAAGAACCGGTGGCTTTGTGCATGATGGAAATAAAAGAAAAAAAAAAGAAGTTTGGCTTTGGAATTACAACTAAAAGAAAGAAAACTTTGAAGAAGAATTTAAGATGAGAAAACCATGACTAGCTAACCTTACTTCCTTGCTAAAACTTACTAAACTCCGTGATGGTGAATGCATGCCTCATGTTGATTCATCGGCAAAGATTTGTCTTACGTGTTGGTCTAATTACTTTCCCACTTGGATGACGGGTGATCACTCTTGGACTTGTCTTGTAGCCTCATAGATGTCATTGGCCTACAATTAGACTTTCAATAATGGAATCAAAAGAGCTACACTCAAGGGATGTTAAGGAAGAAGATACAACATTCATTAATGGAAGTAAAGAAGTTGTACAACAAATAGCATATTGGTGATCCATCTCCATGTTCTATCAAGGCACTTGTTCTAGACAAGGCTCTAAATGATGCACACATGAATCATATGGAGAATTACAACAAGATACTTGCCAAGCATGAAAGTAACCCATCGGAGAAGAGAAGACCATACAACTTGCAAGATTAAGGATAGCAATCACCCATGAGTTAGTAGTTAGAAAGGTAAGTAGTTAGCTAGACATGTAAGAAAAGTTAGCTACAAGCCATTACAAAAGAAAAGCAAAGCATGAATAAAATTGCAAGTAAAGTAAAACTAAAATTAAAGAAAGCAAGTAAAGTTACTAGAAAATGCTCAAGTAGAGAGAAGAGAATGGATGAATCCTTGCTTCACAAGTTGTCACTCCTTGATGTACACAAGCTTTCTCTCTCTTACAACTCTCTTTTGCAGAATTTCTAGGGAGGAAGAAGGAGATCTAAAGAACTAAAAACCTAGAGAAAAATCCTACAAAAATACAAGCATCTACTCTCTAATCTCTCCTCTTCACGTTTTGTTGCGCAAGCCCTGGTCCTGTATTTATAGCCTCAGAGAGAAGCATCTAGAGCCAGGTTGTTGGAGCAAAATCCGGAGCTCCAACAGACTTCCAACTGCCGCAATTTGGCGGCAAAATCCCGGATTTTGCGGCTCAACTGAAGTTGTTGGGTAACAACTTTCTGGTACGAGTTTGTTACAAGGTTGTTATCCACGTGGCCTTCTAAAATCTTGAGCTGGCGCGTAGAATTCTCTGGATCCTGGGTTTAAACTTGGGCTCTCTTTTGGGCTTGGAATTAATCTCTTTAATTATTGCTAATTAAAGTGATTTTTGGGCTTTCTCTCATTTCAGTTGTGGACCTGCAAAATAGAGAGAAAAAGGATTAAAAATCACATTTTTATATACAATATGCATGGTATGAAAGTGATAAAATATGCAAATATGTATAACAATCACACCCCCATACCTAGCTTTTGCTCGTCCTCGAGCAAAAAAGAAAGAAAAAGAAAGAAAATTCTAACTAATTTATTACACCACTTTCGTAGGTGACACGATTGCACTGAGCACGTGCAACAAGCCGTTAAACCTCTAGGTTACCCTAGAGGAGGAGTGTTGTCTCCTGAGGGTTTTCAGCGGATTGCACCCACAAAATCCATAAAGAAAAATAAAAGGGTTAGTGAAATTTTTGATCCATGTTTTAAAGATTCTAACTTGAGCTATAAGTTTCAGGTTACCCTAAACTTTTTCATTCCTCTTATAAGTGTCTATTTGGAATTTTGTTTTCAGCTTAGGTTAAGATTTTAGGGAATAGATCAAAAACCTGATTTTGCATCAATCCTAGGATATATACATCTATAAATATGAAGGATCTTTCTTAGACTAAGTTCATTTATTTACTAATATATATAATATTATTTTTCTTTTATTTTTTTATTTTATTTACAATGTTTATTTATTTACTTTTCCTTAGCATCCTTAGGCTTTCTAGTTTACCCTTGTAGCGAGCCTTTAACCGATGACTCCCAAACCAGACGGTCTTAGGGCACCAGATGAGAAAACATCCCTCGGGTTTAAGGTCTCGAGTAAAAAAGGCCACGAAGGAATTTAAGGACTTAACCACCTTTAGGCGTGATCGGCAATGCTTCTTGAGGCACGGCTAACCAGCTTAGTCAGTGGCTAAGTATTTATTATTTATTTATGTACATCTCTTTTTTTTCTTATATATTTTTTTTATTATATATATATATGTAAATAAAATCATAAAGTCTTTGATTAATCCTTCAATATGTTTAATGTTTATATCTAAAGAAAGAATTAAAATCTAGTAATTTTTCTAATCCTTTATTACTTAACCTAAAAATCTAACAAAACTCCTCTTTTCAACTTATAATTAGAAATCTTAATTTAGAGCTTCCTTAATCCCTAAATTTCAAGTTTGATTCTTTAAACATGGATCAAAGAATTTCTTCTTTTTTTTTATATTTATTTTTTTATATTTTTTTTATTTTTCTAAAAGAAAAAGTAAAATCTAAAAAGAAAGTAGAAAATCTCTAAAGAAAGGTAAAATCTAAAAGAAAATAAAAACCTAAAAAGAAAGTGAAAAATCCTAAAAAATAAAAGGCCTAAAAAGAAAGTGAAAAATCCTATGTTAGCATCTGTTAGCATCTACCCCCCCATACCTATCTCATGCATTGTCCTCAATGTATGCAAGATAAAAAGAATGCATGAAATAGATAAAAGGAACGACACTATTCCCTCCGTCGCTTTGGACCCGCGGTGGTGCTAGGTCCAGCCGACAGTGATCTCCTCAATGCTGCCTCCATACTATCTAGCCGAGAGGATTGCTCCTCTACCTTCTTCCTCAGCCTCACTTGTCCCCTAAAGATTTTCTTCATACCCTTCCAGATGGAGGACATGAAAGCTCGTGACTCTACTGGGGGATCCTGCCTCCAAAACTCAGGTTCATCTTCTTCCTCAAGACTCTCCTCAGAGGAGGACTCTACCGGGACATCTTCGGGCTGGACAGTAGGAGTCCAGACCGCGTGTAAACAACTATTATACGAACTGGTAGGTCTCTCAGGTGCAACAAACACTCGGTCGAATGAATCAAAGACACTGTCTGGTAGGAAAGTCCTACATAGACGTGTAATCAAGATGGGGTGGGAGTATTTGGCACCACGTGTGCGTGAAGAGTTGGCTATGAATGCGTAGAAGATGACCTTATTCAAACAAACCGTGTGTTGACGAGTCATTAAATCAAGTATAATTTGCAACACAGGTCTGTTAAAGGATGATTGATGTTCTAGCCCTAAAATGTTGCGTTGGATCCAACGTCCAACGCAATGAATATTTCTAAACGTGGTGCTAGCCTTCGGCCCACGATCCTGTTCAGTATAACGAGCCCCCATAACAGTCATATACTCAATCAATGGGAGAGGCTCGCTGTGTTGTGTGATGGTTGGAACATTAGTGATTTCCTCAAGAAGAGGAAGCGTGACAAGTAAGTTTCCTGTGGGCTTGTGTACAGTAAACTGGTATGTTTGCAGATCAACCGATGCTTGGTCAATGTGAGTGTAAAATATTGTCACCAATTCGGGACAATAAAATGCATCGGTCTCAGAGTTGTCGTATACTAACGTGTACCAATTCCAAGCCCTAATTCTTTCTAGAAACACATACCCATAGCCATTTGCATCACTCAATATTCTTCCAAAGTCTTTCTCAATGAAAATAGACGGTGCCATGATAATGAATTAAGAACTAAGCAATAAAAAGAAGAGATTTGAATTCAAACCGCCCCCGGAACTCGTGGGGGGAAAAAGTTCGATCTCAGCAGTGAGTACAGGAAGGTCTGCATAAAGATGTAGCACCAGATCGGCCACCAGTGCTTCAAATCGACTGGTGAAGAATTTTTCTGTGCGCAGGAGGCTTCAGGTTTGCCGCAGATTCTCGGCTGGGGCCGTGGTTTTGCGGTAGTAAAGAAGATTCAGAGGAAGAGACAAATTGCAGAGGCGGCGCTTTGAGAGAGAGTTGCAGATCTGAGGAGATTTTTGCTTGTGAGGGAGAAAGGTCGGGCAGAATTCGTATTTATAGGAGGGAAAAGCCAAGAGATTTCCAAATCTATCCCTAGGTCAAAAGGAATTTTACCAACTTTGGAATTTGTGGTTTTGGAAAGGGAGTTTTGACTCTTGGGAAGTTGGAGTGACCTAGGACTTTGAAATTTTGAAAGAAGGAGTTTTGAAGAAACCTAGGTACTTTAAAATTTAAAATTCCCTCATTTTTTTTATTTCCTTTGTTTTTTTATTTATTTACAAAATTACAAAGAGAAAGAAAAAATATTTACAAAGATTATGTACAAGTGGGTTCACTGCCTGGGCTATCTTTTGGCCGTTTCCCTCTGGCCCGTTTCCCGTCATTCCAGTGTGTTCTCTTTCTTGGGTTTAATTGGGAAACGTGTCGCATTATAATCTTAACCCTCGGCATTTCCAGTTTCAATTCATTGTTGTGCATCCATATCTCACCATTTTGTTCACTCAAGAATTCCTCCTCACCACCTTCTTTATTCAGCACATCTTTTTGTCCATTATTCAGAAATTCAAGCTCCTCTCCAAATAATTCTTCGAAACTCAGGACAACATCCGGAAGTGGACAATCAGCAATCCTACCCCGAGTTGATTCTTCTAGACACATAATCTCCTCAAAAAACAGGTCTTCAAAGGATATATCAATCGGAGGTTCAGATACAGTCACAGTTGGCTCATTGAAAGTGAAAATATCCAAATCAACTTTCCCCTGTTGAAAGGGTACTCGGATAAGAGAATCACCAGATTGTGACTCATCTTTTGGATCTTCACCTTCTTCCTCACAATTGTTACTAATGAAGCTAACCTCAAATGTTTGATCTTGTGTTTTACGAGGTTGTGTGTGGAAGACATTGAATTCATGCATCATGTTACCAAAGGTCAACCTCATTGATCCATTCCGGCAATTAATGATGGCATTTGCAGTAGCCAGGAATGGTCGTCCCAAAATGACAGGAATTTGAGCCCTTTGATTGGAATTTGACACAGGTTTTGTTTCAAGGACTACAAAGTCAATAGGATAAATGAATTCCCCAACTTTGACAAGGACATCGTGAATTTCCCCCTTGGGTCTAGTGACAGAGCGATCAGCCAATTGGATAGTCATTTGGGTAGGACTGAGATCACCTAACCCCAATTGTTGGCACACAGAGAAAGGCAGGAGATTGATGCTGGCCCCTAAATCAAGAAGTGCCCTATTGATGGTAGTCTGTCCTATGATGCATGAAATGGTGGGGCTCCCTGGGTCTTTGTATTTAACAGGAGTTGGACCATTGAGCAGCTCATTGATGGATGATGCTAGGAAGACTTTTTTAGGGACTTGTGTTTTCCTCTTCTTGGTGCACATTTCCTTTAAGAATTTAGCATATGATGGCACTTGTTGTATGGCATCAAGAAGAGGGACATTGATTTGGACCTTATTGAACATTTCTTTTATCTTCTCCATGTGAGCATTTGTCTTGGAATTCTTAAGCCTATTTGGAAATGGTACTACAGGCTTATAGGGTTGCTCATCTACCTTTTCTTTACCCTTGGTCTTGGAAGTGGATGGCTCTGTACTAGAAGATGGTTTGTCAGAAGTTGGTTGCATTGGTACAGGAGGTGTTAGCTTTGGTGCTGGATGAGATGATTGACTAGAAACCTTATTATCAACTTGTTACCAGATCTCAGGGTATGAATAGTATGACATTGACTGGGTCCTGAATCTTCCACTTCATTCAAAGGGAAGTGATGTTTGGGATTTGGCACTGGCTGGCTTGGAAGCATACCTTTTTGTCTCTCATTAGCCAATTGCCCTAATTGGACCTGAATTCTATTCATATCCTGTTGATAATGGTTCATTATTGAAGCTTGGGTCTTAGTTAAGGATTCTATCATTTTCATCAACTCTGATATTTTATCATCTGAATTGTTCTGGGGTGGATATTGATGATGTGGAGATTGGGATTGGTAGTGTTGGGGGTTTGGATAAGATTGTGATTGTGGTGGACCTTGAGATGGATGAACATATAGTGAATTATGATTGAAACTGGATGTGTGAGACTGAGCATTATATGGATGTGGAAGTGGTGGTCTATGATGCTCAGGACCAGACTGACTCCATGAAAATTTGGATGGTTCTGCCATCCTGAATTATATATGTTGGAGTATGGGGGTCTGGTAAAAGCTGCATTCATGTTCTCCTGATAAGATTGGGGCTGATACAAAGGACACTCCTCAAAGACATGGTTAAGGTCATGACAGTAGGTGCAACCCGGTTTAATCACAGGCAATGGGTTGATCTGATTGACAACAGAATTTCCCTTTGACTCAAGCAGTTCTATCCTCTTCATCAATTGTGTGATCTTGGTTTCTGCAGCTATAGAGGATTCTATGGAGTGTGTACCAGTTCTGGAAGTGGTGGGAGTGGATTTATCAGGACATGACTCCCACTGAATGGTTTTCTCAGCTAGGGTTTCAAAGAGATCCCACCCCTGATGTTCATTTTTCTTCAAAAATTTCCCTTGACACATGGATTCAAGGAGGGTTTTCGTTTGGTAATCTAAACCGTCATAGATAATCTGGCACAGACGCCATTTCTCTACGCCGTGATGAGGACATAGGGCTAGAAGGTCTTTGAAACGCTCAAGATATTTCCAGAAAGGTTCATTAGGTTCTTGCTTGAATTGCATTATATTCTTTCTCATGAGGGCTGTTTTGTGGATAGGATAGAATTTCTTAAGAAAGACTTTTACAAAATCCTCTCATGAAGATATGGAACTGACGGGAAGATTATAAAGCCATTTCTTAGCTAAATCCTTAAGTGCAAACGGTATGAACCGTAACCTAACAGCATCCTCGGTCAGTTGGGAAATTCTCATCATTTGGCATACCTCTTCAAACTCACGAATAAAGAGGTACGCATCCTCAGACTCAAGACCATAGAATCGGGGAAGTGTATTAATGAATTGCGGTTTCAGCTCGAAGTGATTTCCATTAGATTCGGGGAGAAGAATGCAAGATGGAAGGGAGGTGCGAATCGGATAAAATCGATCTTGAAGTGAGACGTTGTTTTCCATAATGTCAAGTGGTTGTGTAAGTGCAAGTGTAGAAAGTCTAACAAGTCTTGCAGATTCTGAATCACGGAACCACTCTTGCATATACAATCACAAACAACGTGCACCGATCACACCAGCGAAAAAAGAAAAAAATGAAAATAACAAATAATAAAAGAAATCAATCCAAGCTTCTAGGATTCCTGGACCTAGACGACTCCTAACTGATTAGATCGTCCACAGGAGGTTTAGTGTAGACTTTGACTATAAGCTAATCAGCCAGGAAAGGGCAAGGTTGGTGGGAGGTTTTCCGTCAGAGACGTTCCTTAATTAAGTAACCAGCAACCTTCGGGCTTTCGGCCCTCAATCCCTTTCCTAGACACTGATTTTACAAAAGTCAATTTCCAACACTTTTCCCCCTTAGGATAATCTCCTAAGTGAGTCCGAGATGTCCCTAGGGCCAGCGTCTAGCAGATTTTATTTAGAAGCTTAGGATTGTGAGTGCTTGGGAAAATGATTTGTGGGCTAAGGAAAGGGTGATAAAATCCCCACCTTATCTTTTTTATGGGTGATGCCCTTAAAGTTGATTTGTGCAAGTGTACGATATAACAAACAAGGTTCACTCAAAGCTTAATTAAATCAAACAAAGAGTGAGTCCTAGTCTATATGTTATGCTTACGTACCTTGCCTCCAGCACTCTTCAACAGTAAATGTAAAGGAATTGAAAAGACACGTGCCTAGAGATGCAAATGTCTAAACAATTTTTTTAACTTTGCAACAAATTTTTTACTGTTGATTAGCAGATATAAGGTGAAGCATACAAGATTTTAAGTATTGCAGCAGCTGTATTTTGCAGAGAAGCAAGCCCTGCAGAAAAGTGGTCAGTAGTCAACTCTTCCTTGCCGCAATTCTGCGGCAAAAACCCAGAATTTGCGGCAATTCAGAGGGATCCTGGTCTCTGCTTTTGAGAGCAGAGGCCCAGGTCCACTTATATGTTTCTGCAATGCAAAATTTCCTGTTTCTTCAGCCTGTAATCTGCAACAGAGAAGAAGATTCGTTTAGTTCTTCACTTTAAAGAAAATCCGTTGCTCTCCCCGGCAACGGCGCCAAAAATTTGATTAAGAAAGAGATGTGTGAAGTATTTGCACAAATATTATGTAAAAGAGAGGAGGTTTAGATCAACCTTAGTGCTTGTTTACTCCACAAATGTATTTGATATGATTAATATACCCTTTCCAATCTCCGTTATAGCAAGGGCTATACCGAGTCGATTCTCAGGGAGAGCTTGCGATGGAAGCGTTACGGTTCGTTGTGAAGATAGAAAACGAAGATTCTTCTTTGTTTTAAAAGAATAAAGAATTGTGGAAAAAGAAATGAAAGAACCGGTGGCTTTGTGCATGATGGAAATAAAAGGAAAAAAAAGAAGATTGGCTTTGGAATTACAACTAAAAGAAAGAAAACTTTGAAGAAGAATTTAAGATGAGAAAACCATGACTAGCTAACCTTACTTCCTTGCTAAAACTTACTAAACTCCGTGATGGTGAATGCATGCCTCATGTTGATTCATCGGCAAAGATTTGTCTTATGTGTTGGTCTAATTACTTTCCCACTTGGATGACGGGTGATCACTCTTGGACTTGTCTTGTAGCCTCATAGATGTCATTGGCCTACAATTTGACTTTCAATAATGGAATTAAAAGAGCTACACTCAAGGGATGCTAAGAAGAAGATAGAACATTCATTAATGGAAGTAAAGAAGTTGTACAACAAATAGCATATTGGTGATCCATCTCCATGTTCCATCAAGGCACTTATTCTAGACAAGGCTCTAAATGAGGCACACATGAATCATATGGAGAATTACAACAAGATACTTGCCAAGCATGAAAGTAACCCATCGGAGAAGAGAAGACCATACAACTTGCAAGATTAAGGATAGCAATCACCCATGAGTTAGTAGTTAGCAAGGTAAGTAGTTAGCTAGACATGTAAGAAAAGTTAGCTACAAGCCATTACAAAAGAAAAGCAAAGCATGAATAAAATTGCAAGTAAAGTAAAACTAAAATTAAAGAAAGCAAGTAAAGTTACTAGAAAATGCTCAAGTAGAGAGAAGAGAATGGATGAATCCTTACTTCACAAGTTGTCACTCCTTGATGTACACAAGCTTTCTCTCTCTTACAACTCTCTTTTGCAGAGTTTCTAGGGAGGAAGAAGGAGATCTAAAGAACTAAAAACCTAGAGAAAAATCCTACAAAAATTACAAGTATCTACTCTCTAATCTCTCCTCTTCACGTTTTGTTGCGCAAGCCCTGGTCCTGTATTTATAGCCTCAGAGAGAAGCATCTAGAGCCAGGTTGTTGGAGCAAAATTCGGAGCTCCAACAGACTTCCAACTGCCGCAATTTGGCGGCAAAATACCGGATTTTGCGGCTCAACTGAAGTTGTTGGGTAACAACTTTCTGGTACGAGTTTGTTACAAGGTTGTTATCCACGTGGCCTTCTAAAATCTTGAGCTGGCGCGTAGAATTCTCTGGATCCTGGGTTTAAACTTGGGCTCTCTTTTGGGCTTGGAATTAATCTCTTTAATTATTGCTAATTAAAGTGATTTTTGGGCTTTCTCTCATTTCAGTTGTGGACCTGCAAAAATAGAGAGAAAAAGGATTAAAAATCACATTTTTATATACAATATGCATGGTATGGAAGTGGTAAAATATGCAAATATGTATAACAATCACATTCAAGCTCAAACATATATAGATTTATTTGTGGCCCACTATATGTACAAGTATAAATCAAGTTTTAATGAAAACTAACATTCAAACATATATTCAAAACATGAAGCATCAAAAACAAGATAAAACTCATCATGATAAACAAAAACATGATTATTATGAATATTCACATGTTATTAGATTTATGATGTACATGATAGCTAATCAAATATGAGAACACAAAATCATAATCCATATTAAACATGGGTGTCTCAAATATTATACATGTATGTCACAAGTCTAATAAGCATGGCATTTTCATACTAATCACTAAACAATAAAATATGCTATAAACAATGGATATTAAAAGCATGTAAACAATAAATAGGAGTTAGGAATCGTTACCAAAACCTAGAAGGCAACTCTCCTTGTCTCCAAAATATGGAGGTTATCTCCACCAAACTTCCCTTGAAAGTGATGCATCCAATAGATTTCCATGAAGCTCGGAACGCATCCACTCCAAGGTGCCATCGCTCTCACGTCTTGTGAGAGCCCACACCTACATCGAAGAAAGGAGGGGTGGTCTTTGGTACCCATACTCTTTTGGGTCCATGAGGGTTAGTCCCTTCTCTAACCCAAACAAATTTCTTTACTAAATTTACATTATGTAATCTATCAAAACAAAATTTAGCAAGGTGGCCCTTACGACCACAATGTGTACAAGTGTACACATGAGCATACATATGGTGATGGGTGTGTCCGTGTGGAGCATGCGTATGTCGTGGAGGGTGTGCATGAAAAGATGGAACTTGTTTCTTTCGAACCAAGATTTCCAAGCGTGTATGGTTCATGGCACATTGGCTCATAGTGGAGCCCAAACAATCTACTCTCTTCTTTAACATACAAATATCATCATTAATCTTAGAAGAAGAGGTACATGCATTAGGTAGACTAGATGAAGAAGCTACACTAGCATGGCAAACATGTGCATCTATATTATTTTGCAAAACAATATTTTTCTCTAAACAAACATTTAAATCATTTGAAATAGAAATAATTTTGTTTTTCAAAGCAACATTCTCTTTTAAAATAAAATCAACTTTTGAAGACAAATTTTCATTTTTCTTCAAAAGAGTTTCACAATCATTTTTAGACTTTAAAAATTTATTTTCTTTAAGTGCAAGTTCTAATTGAGATCTCAATGAATCCCTTTCATTATAGACCTCAACCTTCTCTTACAAAATATTGTTAAGTCTAGCATGCAAACTCTTATTTTCTTTTTCAATTCCTAGACTCTTCTTTTTCAACAAATTATATTTTTCTATTAATTTTTCACAAACAATAGATAGTTCTTCATTTAAAGCATGGGGATCAACATAATCATTTGAAGAACTAGCACAATCATTACTATCTAGTTGAGTTTCCGATTGTACCTCAAGGGAGTCATTCCCTTGGACCATATAGCATTGTTGTGGTTCGGATTCTCCACTAGATTCCTCCGGTTGATTTGACAATTGAAGATTGGAGGTGGTGGTTGTTGTCAACAAATTCCACACTGCAAAGGTGGAATCAAAGTTAGAAACACATAAAAGATAATCTTTAGGTAAAGTGCTTCAAATGGTCTCTAGGGCTTGTGCATTGGCCCCTATATGATTGCGATCTCCAAGATAGCATTTCTTGGTAGCCGCAAGAAAGACATACAAATCTAGGGTTTTTAGATATATGGACATCCTATACTTCCAAACATCAATGTTGGAAGGGTCAAAGCTAGGTGGGGTCATGAAGTCCATGGTAAAAACTATATGTGTGCTAACACGCAAATGCAAATAATAGATTAGCAACCAAATGGATCTCACTCCTAGGATGTTAAGCCTAATATCAGGAGCACCAGCTCTGATACCAATTGAAAAGACACCTAGAGGGGGGTGAATAGGTGTAAGTGCTAATCTAAAACTAAATGCAAAACTAAGTGCGGAAGCTAATGCAAATTTTGCAACACACTTAGTACAATCAACAAGTGTAGCCGAATTCCCCGTGAAGGGCTCTGGACTAACTCCTCTTGATTCCCCTTGAATGGGTTGAGGCGCTATGTGAAGCTCTTGTTGATTAAGTACAAGTGAGGCACACACAAACAACCAAGCATATACAAGATATAGCAATATGAAAAATGCAAGGCACAACACAAGCAAATAGATATGATATGACAATATGAATTATGCTCAACACAAGCAAATATGATATGATGATATGAATGATGCTTTGCAAAAATAAATGAGAGAGAGAGTTGAGAGATATTGGATCAAACGCTAAGACAAGATATGTTTCGAGGTTCGAGCCCCTAGCTCTACATCCCCGCCTACACCACCGTGTAGGATTTCCAATCCACTATAGGAGTACCGAACTCCTCTCTCAACCTTACAAAAGCCACCGAGGTTATACAACCACAATCCACCTCTACCGAAGAGGGATAAGGCCCGTAGCCAATACAAACACAATCACCTCTACCGAAGAGGGATCCAACCACAATACCACTCCGATCAACCTCTACCAAAGAGGGATACAACAAATAAAGGAGGGTTTACAACTTGGAGGCTTAACCTCAAACACTTCTCTTTTTCTCTCTTTTCTTTTTCCACAAAAACAAGATCCTAAATAGATTAGGATAGAAGATAGCTCAAGTGTGGAAACAAAGTGTTTTTGGAAACAAGTAACAAAGAAAATACTTGGGAAAATTCTTGTAAAAGATAGAGAATGAAAACCAATACAAATATCCCAAATTCCTATTTTCTTTGATTTTTCAAAAACTTAAAACAATAAAGATTGAAAGATTAAAGCCCCAAATACTTTTGAAAACTCTTTAAAACACTTAAGAAGGTCTAGAATTTTGCTCTTAAAAACTTCTACAAAAACTATGAAGAGATGGGGTATATATAGCCCCAATACAAAACTAGCCGTTAGGCTGATGTGGCAGCCTGACAGGCTGACGGTCGACCGGCCCGGTCGACCGCCAACGGTCTAAAATATGACCGTTGGGCAACCACGGTCGACCGGCCCGGTCGACCCAAACAAACAGAGAGCACTGCTCTCAGACCGGTCGACCGCCCGGGTCGACCGTCCCAGAGCTGCCAAACGTGCACAGATTTGTGCACGTCGGTCGACCCGCCCGGTCGACCGGCTTCAGCCAAGTCGACTAATAATCTGACTTAGTCGACTGGTTGAGCCTGGAACAGAAAACTGGGTTAGAAAACTCTGAGAAATATTTTTCTAAAAATCTTTTAACACTTCTAAAAATCCACAAAAATTTGTTTTAACATTTTATATTAAAACACAAACTTGTGATAAAAATTTCAAGACATATATCAATCATATCAATTCATTTTTGAGTCTTGCAAATTTTATCAAAAACCAACACTTGTATTTTTATCAAACTTGATTTTTCAAAAACATGAATAGGATAGTCAAAATAAGTTTGTCTAGCAAGTTTAAAGCATGTATATATATTTAGAACATATCTAATATGCATAGAAATAAAGTAAACTTATTTTGATCTATTATTCATGAAAACCAAATCCAAACATAAAACATGTGTGTTGTGCACTTGAGCATATTAACTATACTAAGCTTTACAATATGGATCTAAAACACACAACCTAAACTATGGATACCTAAGTCTTCTTGATGATCTTCATCTTCAAGTTGACTTGCTCCAAAACTCCATCCATGGGCTAGGCAATGTGTGATCTTGAAGCTATGGCCCTTGAATCATCATGAAAAGCTTCTAAACACCTTGTTGAAGCTAATCACGAACTAATATCTTGGTTAATGATCTGAAACTTAAACAATACAAGATTATTAGTAAACATAACTACATGAGTTAATCATCATCAAGGGTGGAAGGCCTTTGGGCCAACAAAAGACATGTATTGTAAATAACTATATGCTTGTATTGTAAATATTGGAATGTACATTCACGTCATGCTTCCGTACTCTGATTTTTGTATTGTGTTGATGTTTAACGTGTATATGTACGGGTATTATATTCGACATGTGTACATTGCAGTAGCGTTTCCGTGCCCGATGGGGTGGGGGTTACACAGAGGATACACAAATCCTCAGGAGTACTAGATGAAGGTTGACATCCCCTTTTTTAACGGGAATCTTGATATAGAATCCTTTCTGAACTGGACCTACGAGGTGGATAAATTCTTTGACATGACTTATGTTCTCATGGAGAAACAAGTCAAATTTGTAACGTACAAGCTCAAGGGAGGAGCAGCCGCATAGGGATCAATTACAAATCTCACGAAGGCATCAAGGAAAGCAATCTGTGATGACATGGAGGCACGTGAGGAAAATCCTACAAGGTAGATTCTTACCACACGATTATCAATAGATCCTCTACAATCAATTTGAGCAATGCTAGCAAGGTACGAGGACCGTCTCAATATGCACAAAGGAGTTCTATCGCCTCGCCTCGCGGTGTGATTTATCTCTGACTGAGGAGCAGCAGATAGCGAAATACATCTATAAGTTAAACTACCCCATCCAGAAATGTGTGGCCATTCAGGATATGTTCTCCGTTAATGAAGCCCAAAACAAGGCCATGAAGATAGAGAGGTTATGAAAAGAGCTCCACCTTCTGTCTTTTATCAATCGAAGAGCCCGCAGGAGACGATGGAGTCTCATCGAGCTCCATGACGACAGATTAACCAATAGTACAACCACTGCCCAAAGCCTCCACATCGACACCAATAACAAACTTTGTGATCGTAAACAGCAATGACAACCTTACACCAAGCCCAGGGTTGGCAAGTGTCATAGGTGTGACAAATTTGGACACAGGTCTAATGAATGCCCGAAGAAAGGCCTGCCAATATAACAGACTATGAAGAAGAAAATGATCTGCTAATTAAGACAGAGCCGGAGGATTCTGATTTCGTCAAAGAACATGACGATCCCGTCACTTGTGTTATTCAGAAAGTCCTTTGCAGCCAGAAGATCCTCGACACCACGCAGAGACAATAAATCTTCTATTCAAGGAGTTCGGTCAAGGATAAGGTCTGTAGTCTTATCATTGATAATAGAAGCTGGGAGAATATCATCTCTAGAGTACTTGTGGATCACTTGAGATTTGAGACAAAGCGCATCCGTCATCCCAATGTCATTGGGTTGATCAAGCAAGGCACATGTATAAAGTTAAAGGATCTGTGTCAAGTTCCTATTTTTATTGGTAAACACTATCAAGATTCTATTACTTGTAATGTCATTGATATGAACAAGTGCCATATACAATATGACATCGATACTACCCACCGAGGAAGGGAGAATATATATGTGTTTACTTAGAAGGGTAAGAGTTGCTATGAGACAAATTCCACCGACTACAAGATCTACAAAGAAAAAGGTGACCTCATTGTCTCCCGGCGCAATCAAAGTGATAGGAACTCGAGGACGAGTTCTAGGAGACCAAAGAGCATGGAAAGACAAACAGCGGGCAAAAAAACTTGACTTGTCTACAGCCCTTTGTTCGGACTGTTGAAAGGCTTTTCCTGAGAGACAAGATTTTTTAGACCTATCAAAAGCGCCACTTCTGGCCTGTCGACGTGCTTTTACAGAAAACTGGTATTTTGCATTTCTTGGCTGTCGACAACCCTCTTCAACTGTCGACAACCCTATTGCGTATTTGGGTATTTGACTTTGTTTAGAATTCTGTTTCGGGTTTAAATTTGGAACCCAATAGATTTTTCAGTTTCTTTATTTTGAACTTTATTTATTTTGAATTTAACTTTCATAGGTAGAATATGACTTTTGTAAGCCTATATTGTTGGAAAGAGAGAGTTTACTGATGGGAAAGTTGACAAGGATCGTCGAGCGTCGTCGAGTGATCGCCAAGGAGGTCGACGACAAAAGACGAAGGAAGAAAGACAGCAGCAAACAGCACAATTAGCAGAAGAACAGGTTTAGCGGTCGACCGGGCGGTCGACCGCCCGCACAAGCAGGTAATCGGTCGACCGGCCCGGTCGACCGATGTGCACAACGTGCACAAGGAAAGAGCTCGGTCGACCGCCCGGTCGACCGACTGAAAGTACCCAACTCTCTGTTGGGCACCCGGTCGACCGACCGGTCGACCGGTGGAAGGGGTCGATCGACCGCCCGGTCGACCGACAGTCGGGTGCGGGTATTTTTTTGCTGATTCGAAAATCTGTGTATTTAAAGGCTGTTGTTAATTCCTTGGGTTTGCATCTGATTGCTGGGATTTGCTGGAGCTCTCTTGCATTTAAAGAGGCTGCTAGCAATTGTAATCTTCTTCCAAAGTAATTAAATCCCTCTCTGATTGCCCCGAAGACGTAGGCATTGAGGCCGAACCTCGTGAGATTGTTTGTTTGCGTGTGTGCTTTCTCCGGTGATTGTTTTGTGCTGTTTGGGATTGTTCTTCGTGCTTAGGAGATTCAGGGGATCCTCATCAGGTTGTTATCGTTGGCACAACAAGTGGTATCAGAGCTTTCAGGTTTCGCTTGAGATTTCTGGAGATTCGAAGGGCTCGAGATCTGATTCGGTGGAGATTGTGTGTCGATCTCAAATCAGAGGTATTGATGTTCGTGGGATCGTGTGTCGATCTCAGGAGGACGCAAGGAGGGCTCGTGGAATCTGTGGTGAAGTAGATCCGGAGAGAAACTCGATCTAGGGTTTCAAGGGAAAGGTAAAAATCTAATTTTTATCTGAGTAGTGATCTATTTCTAGTTGGTTGTTCTTCCGCATAGATAGAGGATCAAGTAATCTCAATGGCAGAATAAACTACTTCGGTTAAGATCATGCATCCTCATCTGAGGATCGACGTGGTGAAGTTCAATGGTACAAATAACTTCGGGATGTGGAGATGTGAGGTTATGGATGCCCTGAATGCATCGAACCTCGAGGATACTCTCCTTCTGGAGAAGAAGAGAAGCAAGACCACTGATGAAGAGTGGGCAAAGATGAACAGGTCGGCGTGTGGGTTGATACGTTCATGTTTGTCGCAAGACATAAAATACCTTGCACAACATGAGACGTCGGCGAAGCATCTGTGGGAAACCCTTGAGAAGAAATACTTGACGAAGAGTGTTGAGCCAAGGTTGCAGTTTAAGAGTAAGCTGTACGGATTTCAGATGAAGAAGGGGAGTACAGTGAATGAGCACATCAATCGATACACAAAGCTTCTTACAGACTTGGTGAACGTGGATGTCATTGTAGAAGAGGAGGACAAGGCGATCTTCCTGAACTCACTCCCGACGGAGGAGTATGAGACATTCACTCTGACCTTTATCAATGGAAGGCAGACCTTGGATTACAATAAAGTATCGTCTGCACTGACAAGTTATGAGACGAGAAAGAACGAGAGACATCCTTCTAAGTCAAGCTCATCGGCGGAGGCACTGGAAGTAAGAGGCAGAGGTTCATCGAGGAAGGGCAAGGAGGTTAGAGGAAGATCAAAATCCAGGCCGGGTTTCAGAAATCTGAAAAGGAATCAGTGTGTCTTGTGTAAGGAACTAGGACACTGGAAAGCAGAATGCCCGAAGGCCAAAGGTAAGAAGGTAGAGTCAAAGACCAAGGCGAATCTCGCACAGGCGGATGGATCGGATGATGAATCTTCAGTGTTCTCTCTCTCGGTTACTACCCCTACTGTTTGTAACTCAGATAGTGCTGAGTGGATCTTGGATAGCGGAGCCACCTATCATGTGTGCCCGAACAGGGCCTGGTTTTCTAGCTTTGAGAAACTGGATGGATGTTACACGGTCATGGGGGATGACCATCCGTGTAATGGGGCCGTTTGTTTCGCGTAAAACTCCATAATTCGTAAATGACTTACTACCCAGTTACAACTACGACGTTTGTTTGGACCGTAATTCGTAAAAGACTTACGTAACTCAACTAACACTCACTTGCAACCCAGTTACCACTCACTTACAGCCCAGTTACAGTTAATTTTGTGTTCATACAAATTTGTAATATTTTTTTATATTAATATTAAAATTTTTTAATATTTAACTTTTTTAATATTTATTTGCAGTATTAAAACTTTTAAAATCACCAAATAGTTAATTTTGTGGTCAACTTTTTCACTTACGACTTATACATGATGACAACCAAACACCGTAAAGTATAATACACTTTTCCACTTTACAATTTTATATTACCAACCAAACACCGTAAAATTTACATACATGTAACTCATTTACAATTATAAAAAACTTTACCAATTATAACTACGAATTACGGTCAGTTATGACAACCAAACAGACCCGCATTGTGTATAGAAGGGATGGGTACAGTCCGCATCAAGATGGATGATGAGATAGTTTGAGAATTAAAAGAGGTGAGGTATGTACCTCAGCTCAAAAGGAATCTTATCTCAGTTGGCACTTTGGAAGCATCGGGCATGGTGATATCTGTTCGAGATGGCGATCTCCGGATGATCAAGGGCTCGATGGTGATGATGAAGGGCGCCACCAAGGCAACCTCTACTACTTGAAGGGTAGTACGATTATAGATCAGGTAGAGATTTCAAGTTCCTCAGATGATGGTGGCCCGAGGTCTGGCAGGGAAAGGTCAGACAGGAAGAAGAAAAATCTTTGCTAGCTCCTGCAAAGATGGAATCGATGGAAGGTGCTACAACCTGCAAGTCGGAATGTGAACACAGCGTTTTGGACAAGAAGAAAGTGAGATTCAGCACCAGTACTCACCACAATGAAGGTCTTCTTGATTGTGTTCACGTGTGCATTTGGGGACCTGCTAAGACGGCATCGCTTGGAGGTCATATGTACTTTGTCTCATTTATTGATGGTTCATCTAGGTAGTTTTGGATATATCCCATGAGACAAAGGGGTGAAGCCCTAGATGTGTTGGTGAAGTGGAGAGGAAGAATGGAGAGGCAGATAGGTAGGAAGATAAAGGAGATTCAGATTGGTAATGTTGGAAAGGAAATGCACCAATTCCTACGATTTAGCTAGAACACAGGTATTGCTACTCACTTCACAACAGGTACAGATGGGTTGGCTAAAGATGTAGTCCGTTCCTTACTGGAGGAGGTTCGGAGGCTGTTGTCTAATGCAGGATTAGACAGGTCGTTTTGGGCTGAGGCGACTGAGTATACTAGCCATCTCATGAACAGATCGACTGCGATTAGAGGTAAAGCTCCATTGGATATTTGGTCTGGGGAAGCTGCTCAAGATCATTGTTTGCTTCGGGAGTTTGGAAGTCCGGCCTACTTCAGTGCCAAGAATGGCAAGGTGAATCCGCGAGCAAAGAGGTTTGTCTATTTGGGCGTCAAGGGAAACAGCTACAGGTTGTGGGACCCCGAAGACAAGAAGATCGTGATGAGCAGGAATGTCACTTTTGGAGAGACTTCAGGGTTGAAGTCCATCGTCTCTCAACAGGTGGAGAGGACGAAGACCAAGGAAGGATCGCAGCGGGTAGAGGTCGATGCTACTCCATCATCTCCAGTTGGTTCGGCATTTGAGGAGACTTCACCGGATGTGACACCGGGTGGAGATCATGATACCAAAGTTGATACTAAACAGGTTGAAGACATTGTTGAGGATGTCGAGTTGTTTGCAGCTATTGGAACAAAGGTGAAACCACGCTTGTGGGGAAAGAAGCATGAATCTCAAGCTTGTGAACGTGACAAGCTGAAGTTGAAGGCCGTTGTCCTCCATGATGGTCGGGGAGAGGTTCATATGACTCGGTCAGACAGGTTCACTGCTGCAAATACAGGTACCATTGCTTGAGCTTGATGAAACTCATCTAAATGAACTACGATTGGCTTGATCCTTTTGGACAAAGGTACGTAGGCAGCCGTAAAGGCGCAGCCATTTGGTGATGCAACTCTTATGGAGCTATTTGGGTTCTCGAGAAGCTGTTTGGATCTTCACGTAGAGGTGAAGAGTTGTGGCCGATGAAACTCCTCGTAGAGGTGGAGAGGTTCTATGTAGAGGTGAAGTGTTGTGGCCAGTTCGACTTCACGTGGTGGTGAGGTGTTGTGATCTCGATGAACATGTTGATCTTCCGGTGAGAAGATGTTGAGCTTACCTAAGGAGTGGTGTGCATCCAGTTGAAGCCAATGATGTTTGGTGTGTTCTACGCAGACTTGGCTGGACCGTCAGTGGAAGACAGGTAGACTAGATAGAGTTGGTCAGTTGGAGAGTCAGTGTTGACTCGTGAAGAAGTCTTCGTGAGGTCATGAAGTTGCAGAGTAGAAGCCATGGTTTGGTGATCGGCATGTAAGGAAGTTCTCCTAAGGTGAAGTGCAGGGAAGGCATGTGCGATGTTTTCCAGAGGACAGCTGAGCTATAGATTCCAAGCCGAGATCGTGTGTCGATTTCGCCGAGATCGTGTGTCGATTTCGCCGAGATCGTGTGTCGATTTCGCCAGGTGATAGACTGGGGTTCGTTGGAGATCGGCTCAGATTTTAGGAAAAATCTTCGCCGAGGTAGAGAATTGCTGGAAAGAGAGAGTTTACTGATGGGGGAAGTTGACAAGGATTGTCGAGCGTCGTCGAGTGATCGCCAAGGAGGTCGACGACAAAAGATGAAGGAAGAAAGACAGCAGCAAACAGCACAATTAGCAGCAGAATAGGTTTAGCGGTCGACCGGGCGGTCGACCGCCCGCACAAGCAGGTAATCGGTCGACCGGCCCGGTCGACCGATGTGCACAACGTGCACAAGGAAAGAGCTCGGTCGACTGCTTGGTCGACCGACTGAAAGTACCCAACTCTCTGTTGGGCACCCGGTCGACCGACCGGTCGACCGGTGGAAGGGGTCAGTCGACCGACAGTCGGGTGCGGGTATTTTTCTGCTGATTCGAAAATCTGTGTATTTAAAGGCTGTTGTTAATTCCTAGGGTTTGCATCTGATTGCTGGGATTTGCTGGAGCTCTCTTGCAATCAAAGAGGCTGCTAGCAATTGTAATCTTCTTCCAAAGCAATTAAATCTCTCTCTGATTGCCCCGAGGACGTAGGCATTGAGGCTGAACCTCGTTAGATTGTTTGTTTGCGTGTGTGCTTTCCCCGGTGATTTTTTTGTGCTGTTTGGGATTGTTCTTCGTGCTTAGGAGATTCAGGGGATCCTCATCAGGTTGTTGTCGCTGGCACAACATATATAAATGCCCTTGTATTCTTATTTTTGTATTCAACTTTTAATTAATATATTTTGAGTTATCTTCATATTTGCTCATGGATCAAGTTGTTACTTTTGGCTCGTGGTTCGGGTCATTTTTGCTCATGGATTCAAGTAGTTATTCCTACATGGAGATCTCTTCAGGGTTCATCAGTTCTAGAACGGGATCTACCCCGCGTCGTTCGTCTTCTTCGCTTCCATGTCTACGTCATAAAGGAATCATTATAAACATGATAGGGCTTCATCTCTCATTCTTGCAACGTTCAAGCGAAGTCTCTCTATAAATTCTTCCTCTTATTTCTCTATCGCCCTCCTTCATGATAGGGCTTTTCTCTCTTGCTCTCCTTTTCTCTCAACAAACTGTCTCCTTCCACCCCACCCACTCAATACCAACTCAGTGTGGAGACCTTGATTCATCATCTAGTTCTCGTCTTCTTCTTTATTATGTTTGTGATATCATCATCTTCTTCTTTATTTGTCTATGATGAAGTGATCATGACAAATATGATTGGTTTGCTCTAGCAATTTCAGTTATTAATTGGTTTATAGGATTGCTCTAATTTATGATTTTTTTTTTTTCAAATTCAGGCGCAGGAAAAGAGGTTTAAGAATTTACTGTTTTGAGTTCTTACTTCAGCTGTTATGCATGCTCTCACTATTGAGATATTATACGACTGGTGAAATTTCTAATACTTATTACTTTGATTATGCATTGTTATAAAATATTTTCACTCTTTTTTCCAGTTTTTTCCTTTTCTTTTTAGCAATTCTTTACCTTCTTTTTTATCCAATTTTTTTTCTTTTCTTTGTTTTTCATTCTTTTCTTCCTTTGCTTTCTATACTTTTTTTATATTCTTTGTTATTTTATCTCTCATTTTCATTTATTTTTTTACAAAGTCCATTAAACATTTTTTTTGAATTATTTCTTTGATTTTTATCTTTTTTATTATACTTTTATTTTAGGGTGATTTTGCCACAATCCCCTATGTCAAATCGAAATTAGGAAAAAAAAACTCAGATTCTTAATTTTATTCGCTTCAGCAACATCTTTTTTAAACAAACCACGTGCGCCCACGTGTTAAGTGCAGAAGCGCTTCTTAGCGGTGAAAAGACGCAAATGCCCCGCAATAGTCGCTTTGAAAAAAGCGGACTGCTTTGAAAATGCGAGAACTGGTATATAAAGGATTGTGACTATGATCACAATCCTCACAAAAAAATCCTATTTCTGAGGACTTCGACTATGATCACAGTTCTCATAAAAAAATCCTATTTCTGAAGACTGCGACCATGACTATAGTCCTCACAAAAATGCCCTATTTCTGAGGACTACGACCATGATTAGTACGTGTTTCTGAGTCTTTATACGACTGCGATCATGATCACAATCTTTTTTATTAGGATTGCGACCATGATCACAGTCCTCAGAAAAATGACACATTTATGAGTTTTTATAAGACTGCGACCATGATCGTAGTCCTCTTATTAAGACTGCACCATGATCATAATCCTCACAAAAATACCATGTTCTAAATCTTTATTAGGACTGCGATAATGATCGCAGTCCTCTGATTGCAGTCCACACAAAAATGTCTTATTTTTGAGTCTTTATTAAAGGAATGCGATCATAGTCGCGGTCCTCACAAAGGACTGTGATCATGAGTCGCAGTCCTTATATCAGCATCGCCATCATCAGTAGACCCGTTCATCGACAACCGATTCATGCCCAATACTTTCGGATCTAATACACATCGCGTCGATAATAAATACAAAACTCATCATGAGTATGAACAAACGAAATCTGTAAAAGATCGATCCCAAAAAAATTGTCCGGGGGACTCCGCTCCGTGGGGTGCTCTCCGCCCCCTTCCAACCCCACGGTGATCTGACTGCGTAGGTCGACCCGCGAATTACTCTGCGTCAGGGTCAGCCTTGAGGGGGAGAGCAACCTCGGGGGCGATGGAGAAGGGTAAAAGAGAAAATGAAAATATATGAAGAAGTGATGGTTGGAAGAAATTAATTATACTAACGCGAAGGAGACTGTAGCGAAGAAAATTATGCAGCTGAGTTTTTTTAATTATGAAGTAAAGTAGGTGGCTGTAGAGAAATTTTTCTTTATTTTATTCTATTGTTTATTTCATTACATAAAATTTTCCTTTCTATTTTTTGAATTTTTTCTTAGTTTATTTCATTTTTTTTATTCTTTCTTTTTCTTCACCAAATTTTATGCTAATTTATCATTTTTTAATCTTATTTTGTTTTTTTACTTTTTAAAATTTTTTCTTTTTCCTCCATATTTTTTATATTCTTTATTGTCAACTATATAGTCCAATCTTTATAATCACAAGTGTGTTAGGTTCAACTATTTGTTTAACTCTTCTTTTTTTCAATTTTTTCTTTTTTAATTGATTCTTTATTTTTCTTAATCTCCACTTTTTTCTTATTCTTCTTTCTTTATTTTCCAAATTTTACTTTTTTCTTGTTTATTTTTATTTAGTTCTCCTTTTTTGTTTTTTTCGTTTTGTTTTGTTAATTCTAACTACATATTTCTTATTTTATTTCACACTGGACACCTTTTTTTCTTTCTCTAGTTTATTCATTCCTTTTTATATCTAATTTTTAGCACTTCTTATTTTTCTTCTACATTTTTGCCTATTTCTGATTTTATATCATTTTATATTTTATTTTTTCCTTTTTTATTTATTTTTATGGTTTCTTTGGTCTTTTGAATTTTTTTATTTGTTCTTTGATCACTCTTTTATTTCCTTCTGGAACTTTTTTATTACATTTTAGTTTTTTATTTTCTTCCACAAATATAAGACTTCTTTGCGGTTCTGTTCTAACGTATTCTAAAATATTATTTCTTTGCTTTTTTATTCAGGTTATTTTTTCTTTTCTTTTCTTTTCTTTTCCAATTATCTCTCATTCTTTTGTGATACTATTCTACTTTTTCATTATTTTTTCTTTTTTTCTCATCCTTTTATTTTATTTCTTTTATATTCCTTCACTTCCTTTCTTTATATATTTTTCTTTTTCTTTTTAGTTTTTTTCTTCATTTTTATCTGTTATTTTTTCTGATTATGTTCTATTTTGTAATTCTTTCTTTTCTTTTTAAAGATTTTTATTTCTAATAGATTTTTTTTATTTTCTTTTCTTTTTAAAGATTTTCATTGAATGCTATTTTCTTTTATTCAATTGTCTATCCTCTATTTTTTGTTGAATATAGATATATCTTATGTTGAATAGGTAACTATACATTTTCTGCATAAATATTTCAAATAAAAATATAAAATAGATCATCATATCAAATATGAATAACTAAAACTAGAAAAAAGAAAACAGAAAATAACTCTTATGAATTTCTCCTCCATTTGTATTGAAAGATGTTTTCATGTATAACAGAATACATGCTACATGAGTGAAACTGCAATCTGCCAATATTTTTACAAGCCCAAAGTGAAACCTAGTGAACTGGGCTTGACTTAAAGGGCAAAGGCCCAGAAGAGTAATACTCTATAATCACCAACTATTAGATAATGGGTATCTCGATTTAATATTTGTTCCGATAATAATGATATCTTATTATGATAGGTATATCTATTATATGCTGGATTTTATTTTATTTGATAAATAAAATAACTATTTTTCAGTTTTTATGTCTCATTAGAAATTTGAAAGAAAATCCAGTAACAGTTAATTTTTTCCTAAACTGTGGGAGACATTAAGTGGAGTTACAACTACCCATTTTACGCCTATTTATATGTCCTTTTTATGGGAAAAGGAATTAAGTTTGAAATTATTCTTAAAGGTTAAGAGTCTTTGGTCTACAAGAAAGTCTGCAAGATTCTATTTTTTCATGGATGTAAAGTCTTGGATAGGCTAGCCAATAAATATCAAAACTCTGATGTTCTTTATTTTATTACAACAAGAATTTAAATTTGATTGTTATGACTGAAGATACGATCTATTCTTTCTGCTCTTAAGTTTTTATACAATCAATTTATTTTTAAAAATTGCTAACATTATAAACTACTATAAATAGCAGATAATAAGTGCAAGGAATGAGAACTAATTAAAGTGTACCTCCCCAATCTTTGTACAAGATTATATATGTTGATGATCGGCTTTAAGTTTAAGATATCTTATATTATTCTTCCACCATAGATTTTTTTTTTATTAAACTAATTCAATCCAATAACCCATAAAAGGAATTTTTAGTAATTCCAAGTCTTTCCAAGCTACAAACCGCACAAAGGAAAATTTTGCTTATTTAGGAAGAATGTTGGATTTGGACATCTCTAAAGAGGAATTTGTACCTCAATCGCTAGCTGAGAGGACCAACGTGGCTGAATTTCAACCACTATTTTGGGAGCTGGTACCATAATCGCAGTTTTATATGAGGACTATAATTATATCGCAGTATTTTTATGAGGACTGCTATCATGATCGCAATCTTTTTCTGAGAACTGTTATCATGGTCGCAATCCTAATTACACTGAAATTATATAATTTTTTAAAACTGCGACCATATTACAGTGGAGTGCAACCATATTGCAGTAAGTTTGCGACCATATTAAAGTGATAGCTGAGAGAGTCTCTCTCAGCTGGCGGCTGAGGTACATTTTTCTCTTTCTAAAATTCTAGTATTATATGTATTGACCTTTTTTTTACCGAATATTGTTAGGGTTAAGCAAGCGAGATGTACACAAAAAAAAACCAAGAAGAGATGTACAAAAGTATGGAGAATGTTGGTATTTAAACGAACAAATAGTCACACATTAGCTAGAAATGAGAATGGTCTTGATTATATAAGTATTTGAGTAACTCTAATTAAAAGGCTAGTCTTTTAGGATAGTGTCCCAAGTCCTTCAATTGGTATCAGAGTCATACCCCAAACTTAGTCGTGTGTGTGGGTGATATTCGATGCTGTTGATCCCCCAATTTGACGCAAAGAAGACGCAATAGTGGGCTCCTGTAAAGCAATTAGGCTCGCGAGATATTTGACAGTGAGTGCTCCTTTGCAATGGGTGTGTCGCCACCTACGCGGTGTAAAAGAGTAGCCGACTGCAGTTGGTGTTTAACGTAAGGTGTATCTGCCAACACAGTGAAGAGTTGAATCTCGATCAAGCTCTTTGTTCAAGGGGAATTGTTGGGATTTGGATCGCACAAATAGTCGTCCCACATCGGCTAGACATGAAGATGATCTTGGGGATAATAAAGATTTAGGCAACTCTACATAGAAGACTAGTCTTTTGAGATGCTTTTCCAAGTCCTTCAAAGAAGGGGTAAATGCTTATTGATCTTGTATTTCTTAAACATTGATAATGGAGCGGTAAGTGGATCTTACCAACCCAACTCAAAACCTACCCAGCCACCAAAGAGCGTATCAATGAAAATCAGATTCCTTAATATCTACAGCTTAAAAGCTAAGTGTAATATTATCATCTGATCACATAAGATTCTATATAGACTGAAATTATGTAGAATTTTCTATTTTTGAATATACTTTTGGAAAGCAGTTCATTTTGTACCACTTTAGGGGGTGTTTGGTTTGAAGGAAGTGGACGGAAGCAAGGAAATGGGGAAGTATAATTGATCACTTCCCTATCTATCCAAACAACGGAAAAGGAAAATAAGAAAACTCCTTTTCCTTTTCTATTCTCTCTTTTACGCAACCATTTCCTCACTTCCAGAGTGCTACAGTTAATTTTGTGGTTATGTAAATCTCATTTGTAATACGTTGTAACGCAAAACAGTTAATTTTTTGATCATGTAAATTTCACTTGCATTCTAATTACAGTCCATTTTTTATTTTTCTTAATTAATTTTTATTTTAATATTATTTTGCGGTCAACTTTGCGGTCAACTTTTCCACTTCCACTTCCACATTACCATTCAAACACCGGAAAGACATAACATTTTTCAAACTACACTTCCCAACAACATCCAAACACCAGAAAATTTACTAACCAATTCTCAAGTTCCAAAGGGAACTATTATCACCTTCTCACTTCCTTACTTCCTCACTTCCACCCTTAGCCAAACAGGCATTAGTGTGTGACCACCACACCCCCCAGGCCTCGGATTAATAGTTATGTTCTTAGCAATTCTAGTGGGGTGATAGTCATAAAGACTGTCAAAATTTCATAGATCATCCCCGTGCATCTTATATGTTAGGGTTTCCGAAACATAATTTCATAGATCATCCTCGTGTTAGAATTTTGCCTTGTTTTCAAGAGGAGATGATAACCCAAGAAGATCTAATCTGATTGAAAAAAATAATGACTTGAAGCGGAAGAAACAAACCAAGGTAGAGCAGATTAGTTGATTGTATAGTCAACTAATGCTCAGACTAGTCGACCAGTCGACTAGAGAGGATACAGAGAGGAAGCATAATACAAGAGTCGAGTTATAAATTTTATAAATCGACTAATGGAAGGGATTAGTTGACTAATCTGCATGACAAGTCCACTAATCAGCCGTTCTGAAGCATGAGCAATTTGCAATTCAGAGTCGGTGCAAATTTTCTTTTTCGAAGGAGTACGAATAAGATTCAGATTCTATTCAATGAAGATTTGTTTTTAAAGATTGAAGAGTCTAAAATTCTTCTAGATTAAGGAGATCAACTTTTAATAGGATTGATCAAGATTCTTCAAGCATCTGAAGGTTAAGATCATCTCATAGTCCTAATAAAAGTTGTAAGTAGGTTGTGTGTGGAGAACACCTAGGAGATCTTGAAGAGCAGAAGAGAAAGTCAAGAAATAGAGGAGCAACGTGAAAGTGCATAGAGAGAAGCTTTACTCTTGTAATGTAGGTCTAGATTTAAGGAGAAAGTGAATACTCTTGTGAGATCAAGAGAAATATTTTAGATCTTTTTATATCAAGTTTATTAACAAAGCTCTTTCAAGTTCTCTCCCCGTGGACGTAGGCCAAATTTGAGCCGAACTGCATTAAATCCTCATGTTATTACTTTTAATTTTTTATCTAAGTATTACTAGTTTGCTTTACAGCAGTTTTTTTTTACTATTATAATATTGCCCAATTCCGCAACATCGATCCGGGAGTATCAATTAGTATCATAGCATATCGATTTCACGCAACAGTGGTATCAAAGTACTAATTGCTACAACCATTGGTATCAGAGCCAAAGGTTGACGAAAGGTGATATGTCAAAGATAGAAAATTCTACGATAAAGTTTGTGGTCGAGAAGTTCAATGACAAAGAAAACTTTGATTTATGGTAAAAGAGGGTGAAAACGTTGCTGGTGCAACAGGGTCCTCACAAGATCTTGCAAGAAAAATAAACAAAACCTGCAAGTACGTTAGATGAAGATGAGAGGAGATGGCTCTAAAGGCAGCAAGCATGATCCAACTATGTCTCGCAGAAGAGGTTATGTACAACGTGATGGATAAAAAAAAACTACGGGATTGTGATCAACATTCAAAATGTTGCATATGATAAAAAGCCTCTTCAACAAGCTGTATCTCAAGAAATAATTTTATGGGTTACGCATGAACAAAGGGATAATGATATTGGAGCATCTAAACTTCTTTAATAAGGTCATCAGCTAGCTTCTTGATTTAATGTCAAGATCGACGTGGATGACAGGTGTTGATACTTCTCACTTCGCTTCTACAGTCATACGATCATATTGTCATCACCATGCTCTACGATAAGGAAACTCTCATCATGCAGGAGGTCATGTCAACTCTCTTATCTAATGAAATCAGGAAAAGACCAAATCAAGAAAAGCAGGAAGGATCAGATTTGGTGGTCATAGAAAGGAAAGGAAGAGGAAAAGTAAAGAAAGGTCTGGGCTCGTTGATGATGTGTCACTTTTATTATAGGGAAGATCATTGAAAGAATGACTGTAAGTATCGACAAGAGTGATTGAAGAAGAGGGGCAATCTGTGGAGGCAGACGTAGCAAGCTGTCTTGACACCAAAGTATTAGTGGCTTCTTATGTTGAAGACAACACTTCTCAAGGTAAAAACTGGATATTTAATTCGGGTAGTACGGTTTATGTATGTTTTCAGAAGAAGCTATTCAATAACTCCTTTGTTGTAAAGGAGGAATGGGTTGTCATAATGGTGGATCGCTCGGCTTGCGGGATCATCAGCACTAGGACAGTTAAGATTACAGAAAGAGATGGGATAGTGCGTGCTCTGAAGGTGATCCGGTGTGCCCCGGAGGCACGGTACAATCTAATATCCATAAAAGTGCTCGACGAAAAAGGATGTCGGATTCAAGTGCAATAAGGCATCACTCAGTTAGCCAAGGTGACAAAGTATTCCTGAAAGGAGAGAAGTATGAAGGGTTATACAAGCTAAATGAAAAAAACTCAGCTCGAGGTGAAATTTTGGGGATAAGCTTGGAAGAGAACTCATCACGAGGTGGAGCTTCAAGGAAGACTGCTACGAGAATGAACCGGATCAAAGTGTTACTGGAAAGAGAAAGAGTGCATTCGGGCAAAACCCGAGATGGCCCAAGCCTTGACGGTAAATCAGCTAAAAGCCCCGGGGAGAGGGGGCAAGAGCTAAAAGCTTCAAGGTACAGTTACAATTAAGGAAATAATCAAGATAGTAATATAAAATCTCAAAGTGCTTTGCTAAAGGCTTGAAAAGCAAGTCAAGATGGAGATTATTAGGAGTTTGTCTTGTTTTCAAGAGGAGATGATGATCTAAGAAGATCCAATCTAATTGGAGAAGACGATGACCTGAAGCTGAAGAAGCAGATCAAGGTAGAGCAAATTAGTCAACTGTATAGTCGACTAATTCTTAGACTAGTCGAGTGTACAGTCAACCAGACAAGATACTGAGAGAAAACATTATACAAGAGTTGACTTATAGGTTTTATAAGTTGACTAATGGAAAGGATTAGTCGACTAGTCTGCATGACAAGTCCACTAATCAGCCGTTCTAACGCACGAGTAATTTTCAATTCAGAGCCGGTGCAAGTTTATTTTTCTGAAGGAGTACGAATATGATTCAGATTATATTTATTGAAGGTTTTGTTTTTAAAGGTTTAATGTCTAGAATTCTTCTAAATCAAGAAGATCAACTCCTAATAAGATTAATCAAGATTCTTCAAGTATCTAATAGACAAGATCATCTCATAGTCCAAATAAGAGTTGTATTGTAAAATCTTATAAATAAAGGTTGTAACCTAGTAGGTTGTAGTGTGGAGAATACCAAGGAGATATTGAAGAAGATCAGAGAAAGCCAAGAAAGAGAGGAGCAAGGTGAGGATATATAGAGAGAAGGCATACTATTGTAATTTAAGTTTAGATTCAAGGAGAAGACCAATACTCTTGTGTGACCAAGAGAAATGTTCGATTTCTTTGTATCAATAGCTCTCTCAAGTTCTCTCCTTATGAACGTAAGCCAAGTTTGAGTCAAACCACGTTAAATCTCGTATTATTATTATTACTCTTTTATCTAGATATTGTTAGTTTACTTTACAACAATTTTCCTTTTGCAAGTATTATCATATTGTCAAGTTCCGCAACATCAATCGCGAAAATAACAATTAGTATCATAACATATCAATGTCGCGCAATAGTGGTATCAGACCACCAACTGTTACAACATCTCGTGCATCTTATATGTTAGGATTTTTTTTCCGAGATACAAGTCGTAGCTGGAACTTAGAATCTAGAATTCTCTGTGACCCACTCCCATTCTTTACCAGTAAGTGAGACCTCACTTGCTTTGATGCTTTGGTGCTTTGCTTTTGCAATTTAGCACATAAACCATCTCTAAAGAAAAGTAGACTGAAAATTCTATATAAGAACTTTATTTCCATGTATACAAATCCACATCATTCTACCAATGTAGTGGTACTATGGAGTACATAGATGAAGGCCCCTCCAAATCCACCAAAATATGGAATTATTGTCATGACTGCTAACTATTCAGAGAAAATCTCTAATGAAAACAAGGAACACTCTCAACATCTAAAGTTCGGTACAACTCTAAACTCAACACAAACATCAAATGTATAACAATATCAGTAATAATATCATAATGCTGATAGAAATATATCTCGTCCTCAATGCGCCATAAACTGCATCTAGATCAATCGAGCCACAGCGAATGAAATCATCAGGGAGAACAACATCCATATCGAGTCCATTGGAACGGAGTGATCTGGCAAGAGATTTGTAAGAAAATTACTGGGTTAGATTCCTGAAGCAATAGAAACATCATTGTGCAGGTTAAAATCAATCAGTTTCTATCCTTACCTCCAGCAGACGAATTATCAGCTAGACTGGGTGGAGAAGCTGCATTAGTTGAATTCGATAAATTGATTCCGAGGTTTGCACAGTCTGCCCCAAAAGAACCTGTACAATCAAGCCAAATACGTAATTGAGCAATGATCTTATGTATAGTCGATTTCATTTCTATCAGGTGATATAGAGAAGATTCCTTACAATCTTTATAACAAGCGAAGGCGGAGGTATTGAAGAGATTGCTGTAGCCTTCATCGCATTCACATTTGTGCTCATAGGTCGAAGTAGTCAAGCATTTTCCTCCACCGCAGTAAGCCCACATGCAAGCTTTGGGAGAAAGAAGAATGCGAAACAGATATCTCAAATTAGAGAAACATGGTATGATTATGAGTTTGATCTATAGAGGGAGAGATTAAAAATTTGAGCGATATGATACTTACGATCAAAGAGGGAGAGATTGTTCGGAGGTGGGGGAACAGGTGCCGGGGCAGGTGCTACTGAATTGTTGAAGCAAGAGTCGTTGATACTACCTGAAAAATAATAAGATAGGCCAACTTGAATAACCGTACTTGGATATTTATTCTGATTATTAATTTTCACAAACCACTTCTCGGATGAGGTTGTAGGTGAGTTGATTTATACTCAAAATGCACAAAACCCTGGTGCAAGCAGGGTTGAGTCCCAACTCTTGTCACTGCCAAAGAGGTTTTACCACTGTCTACAATGACACTTGCAAAAACTTTGAAAGTTGAAATATAAATAATAAGTTGCATATGTCAAACCGATTAGGAATTGCCGAATTGAGGATTTTGAATAACAAATATCCAAAGATAATCAGAAGTGACAGATTGGGTATTTCACATTTGTAAATATGTGCATATAATTTAATGCTCAAGTAAAAATGAATCCAAGATTCCAAAGACGTGCAACAATAGACACATACTCCTATCTTACAAACCACAAATAGAGATATCATGCTGTACACATAAATAATTATTGTTACACGATCCTAGTTGATCATGCTCTACGCATGGATCACAACGATGATTATCAAGTCGTTGTGTAATGAGTATACAATAGTGTGTGCCCTTGTATCTTTTCATTCAAAAATCTCCTTGTCCACCTAGGATTATGAGGGAATAATTGTAGTGAACTCACTTAGTTTTAGCCAAATAATTTATTCTTTCAGAGAATATTGTCATTGAGGCTTGTCTCAGCCCTGAAAGCAATGGTAGTTGTTATAAGAGAAAGAATGAGTGATGAAAAGAAAAAGAAAAAAATCTATCCTCTATTTTTCGTTTCCTTTATTTTCTTGAACACCACAAACAAAAATGGAGCCTCTAATGAATTCTGGTGCTGTATGGATGGCAACAAATACCAAACTCATTTAGTGACAACTTTAAAAGCATTTAAAGTAAGATTGCAAGAGTAAAGGATTGGTGCCAGTGGCCATGTTTGTTTCAACTATGATCAGATTCAAAAAAAATGCACATAATCCTACAGTTGAGTAAATAAGTATTTCAATCAAACTAAATTCAATTGAATTCAATGAGATAAAGAGAGAGAGAGAGAGATTCTTACAATTTGGGATGACACAAGGGAGGAAGCGAAAGCTGTCACCAATGTGGAGCTGACTCCATCCAGGATTGCACTCGCAAGCAAACCCAAATGTGTGGTTTGAAGATGCCTGGCATTTCCCCTTCCCACACTCCACAACATTGCATATCCCATCTGTAATATTAATTTCACAGCAACAAATTAAACCAAAATTATCAGCAATATTAATCAATCAATCAAAACTGAGATACTTGGTGGCAAGTTGGCTGGCTAAAAATTAAAAGGGACCCATATGCACCAAAGCAACAAACTCCAACAGGAAGATTCTCACAAATATGAGGAAAATAGGAGTTCATTGAATCTTAATTAGAGATCAGAAGGATACAAAAAACAACTGTTTTCAGGAGTTTTTTTGATGCGGAACAAAAACTGATGGCCAGCCTGTGAAAGAAACTAGTAAAGGCTAACAGAGACCACTGCAATGAAAAGAAAGAAAAAAAAAAGCAAGGTTTGCTTTGCTTGAAAACAAAAGGAGAAAAAAGGCTACTTTGAGAGCCTTTGAGAATATCTAACCAAAACCCACATATATACTTCTTTGAGGAAATCAAGAGATCAGCTTGACTTATAATGCTAAAATCTGATCAAAAGAGTGAATACCCATTTGTGGAAAGATCAGCAACACCCTAACTAATGAAAAAAAAAAAAAAAACAAGTATATAGAGATGAGAGCAAAATACCCAGAAGAGGAGAGAGTAGAGGGCTGAGAGGGGAGTACAAGCCTCCTCCAGCTGCTGCCCTTGGTGGAAGCAAAGGAGAGATGACCACCAAAATGAATACAACTTTGTTCCAAGCCATCAATAATATTTTTTTCTTTTTTTCCTCTTTGCACTTCAAAGAGAGGAGAAGGAGACAGAGAGAGAGCAATGAACTTGGTATGTATTGGCCTTTGTGAGGATATATTTATGGCAGTTGGTGAGTTGGGAACTGTCTTCTCATGAACTCATGAGGGAATATAAAGGGCCTTTGTTTATGGTCATCACCTGGGGCTGGGCGTGTGTGATCAAAAGTTCAAAACATTGGAATTTTGACTCAGTCATTAGCTTTATTTTAAATGATATCCTTTTCAAGGCTAGCCAAGGGTTCTGGTATAAGGAACCTTCCTTGGTCTTCAAGCCTGGGCTTCTGGAATTTCATAGCAAATGGGAGCATCTATATGTGCATGTTGATGTCATCATCTATATGTGCATAGGCTCTCACACTATCTTACCAAATTGTGCTTTCCATTTGTTTTAACAGTTTTGTTTATTGCCAATCACTTAATTTAAGACTATAAAACATAAGTGGACTTAAAATAGAGTCACACAATCATAAGATACAATACTTTTTGTGCGGATAGCTTCCCTGCTCCATTTATAGTTCAAAAAGAATCGTTGAGTTTAAGGTTGAGTATCGGTTGGTTCGGTTCGGTATTTTAGTTTTTTTGGTTAGGCTAATATATTGTCATCATTTTTTGCATTTTTTAATCACCATTATATTATCATCCTTTAATATTCTAATCTCAAATATTCATTACCCAAATTAGAAATTAAAAAAAGACCATAAACTTAATGTGAATTGAAAATTTCATATTCTAAAACTTTTGCATTGTATTTGAGCTCTTATATCAAAACTCATATAATTATTACTAACTTCTAATGATATAAATGAAAAAAAAATATATTAATATAAATATTATTCTCAATTGTGATAGTGTATTTAACATAGCTTTCACATATTCAACATAAAAAAGATGATATTACTAAAAGCAATGAGATAAGTTTCCACCAGTTTTTATTATGAACTATATGATTCACTAAATTGAATTTGAGTAGGGTGATATATAGGGTGAGAGGTTCGATTCGGTTCGGGTCGGGTTCGGGTTTTGGAACACAAAACCGAAACCCAACCGAATTAGTGCGGTTCGGTTCGGTTCGGGTTCGGGTTCGGATTTTAATTTTTGGTCGGTTATTTCGGTTATAAATGAACTTTGCTCACCCTTAGTTGAGTTTATATCATTCAACGATATCTTCATTCCATTGCTAAGTTCTCTAATACTGAATGAAATCCGTGCAGGTCCAGGCTAAATGCAGTTTTTAATTACTCAAGGATTGATATGAAAATTTATGTTAAGATCCACTAACATTAGTTGTGTTTAGAAGTGGAAAGCTGAGTTATGAGATTAGGAAGTGGATTGAAAACCGAAGACTATGAATACAAAAGTTGAGAACTATATGGATATCAGGGATCATACCCAACTCGTGTCCAAACTAGTTCTCACCTAGAGCAAATTCGATTAGGGTTAAGGTTTTGTTCTACAGAGGAGAAGGCTCGGGGGAGAAAACTCGGGGCCTTTTCACACACACATCCTTAATCATCTATAAAAAAAATTTCCCCACATAATTCAATTTCCCAATTTTTAGCAATAGGCGTTCATGTCTGCTCATGCCAAAAGAATATCTGATTTGATCTTATGCATTTGCTATGAACTTTATTTAGTCTTGATCAGTACAAATAAATAAATAAATAAATAAACAACATTGTGAAAAGTTACTTGCTGATTTATTACATTACAACTCGTTAATGACATTGGAATGAACCCAAGCGGAGAAAACTGAAAACCCTACAAATCTAACAAAATAAATTCTATACACACATACTAATTTTGGATTAACAAAATCTTTCATTCCTCAGATTTACGTGCATCAGATAGGGGTAATCGCACCGAAAGGTTACGTGATCAAGACAACACTTTTCAACAAGATTTATTGCATATTTAATTAGGGCTTGGGAGCACAGGATGATGAGAGTGGAACTGAAACCTAACAAGAAATTTAGAAATTATTTTTACATCAGTTGTAAAATTGAGAATTGAGTTGGGTATCTCTGGATAAGTTCAATTAATTAAGAAAAATTCTGCTTGTACTCACTTCTTTTACTGTCTACACTTATTCTTCTCTTTTCACCCACTTATCAATTTCAAGCTATTATAATCTGTTTTATATACCTCTAAAATTTTTCAAAATATCATTTTCTATCTTATCATCAGTTAGGTTTAAAATTACTCACTGAATCACACTAAAATAATACTCTTGGGCCTTTTCTGATCCTTGTCTCCTCCCAAGCATATACCATTAGACAGCCTCCGTCTCCATGTCTCATCATCAGCAAAGCCTCCTCCATCTCCCTCTCTTCAAAGCAAAGTTCATGCTTTGATGGTGAAGAGATCGGAGAGGATCAAAATGTAGTGTGGGATTGGCTGATGAGTTTCTATATCAAGAGCGGAGAAGATCTCAGGAGGGTTGGTATGATTGTTTACGAGATGGAGGAGCCAGACATTGTCTCTTGGAACTGTTTGCGCAATGTGTATGTGAAGGCTGGGGACGTGTATGGCGCGTTTGATAAAATGCTAGAAAGAGACGTGGTTTCTTGGACAGCGATGCTCGTGGGTTATTTCAATGCGGCGTTGCTACGCGTAGCATGTGGGTTGTTTGATGGGATGCCGAACTGGAGCATGGTTTCTTGAATTGTGATGATCAATGGATATCTTAGGGCCGGGCAGTACCAAGACGCTCTAGCCTTGTTCAGAGAGATGCAGACATTGAGGGTTAGAATAGACCACATAACGCTTACAACGTCACAACGTTGTTATTTCTCTCAAACAAAAAAATTACTGAAGCATTATTTGTCTAAAAGATTGCAGTTTTTTTTTAAATGAAAGCAAAAAAAGGAATGAAGATAACTACAGAGGTGAAAGTCTGAAGATGAGAAATAACAGTGCACAGGAGAATAACATGGTTGCATTACTAGTGGCACAGGTTATTCATTTCCAAATCCAGGCAACTCAGATAAAAAGGAGTGTACACCAAAGAGTTGAAATTATTTAGTTTACCTCAATGTACTTCTTTGCATTATCCCAAGCACCACCAGTGTCTGATGTAGAGATATCAATCTATCACAAATTATCAAGAGAGAATTTATTTATGGCTGATAATAAAAATACAAATAACTTGTTGAATAAATTGAGGATATATGCATGTATGTAGAAGAAGATTCAACCAACCAACCTGGACTCCAGAAACAAGAGATCCAACAGGAACACCTGACAGAATCTCAACACCAAAGAGAGTTCCAACAATGAGAGGAGTGAATATAACAAGAGCATCAAGAGGGATCATCTACTTGATAGAGGCATTAGTGGAGATCTTCACACAAGTTGCATGGTCAGGCTTGGTAGTTCCCTTCATGAGACCAGAAATCATGTTGAACTGCCTTCTGACTTCCTCAACCATCTTGAGTGCCGCATTGCCGACGATCTTCATGGTCATGGCTGAGAACCACTATGGAAGCATAGTACCGACAAGAAACCCAATGAATGTTAGGATTATGCCTGGAACACGTCGTGAAGGTAGACGAAACTTTGAAAATCAAAGAACGGACGTGCACAAGAAGCTGTGCACAGTGCACAAGAAGTTGTGCACAGTATTAAGCGACTTATACTTGGTATAGTCGATTAATGATAAGAATTAGTTGACTTATATATTGGTATAGTCGAGTAGGTCTTGTAAACAGAGAGTTGGATTCTCGAATTTTGTCAGAGTAGTCGACTAATAATTGGGTATAGTCGACTAATACATGTTATTTGTCAACTTATACTAAGGCCTAGTTGACTGGTGTCGGGTCTGACTATTTTCTTTTTTTGGATCTGTTTCCAGTCTTGAGTTGGATTCGAGTTTCCTTTCCTCTGAGGCGGTGATTGTTCGTATTGATGAAGTTTTTATAGGATTGAGATAGTTCTATGATCTATAAATAAACTCTTGGGTTTGACTTTCAATGTATTCAAGTGAATTAGCAATTCCTAAAAGGTGTAATTCATCAAAGAGAGAGATTCATGTGAGAAACTTTAGCCATCAGCGTTTCACTGTTCTTAGCGGCCATCAAAGGGTTTGTAATCTTCTTAGCGAGAGGTGTAAGTGTTTCTAATTGTACTCTCCCAAAGTTTAATAAATTTTCTCCCTATTCTTCGTAGACGTACACACAAGTTGTTTGATCGGTGAGACCACGTTAAATTATGTGTTGGCTTTCTATACTTCAAATTATCTTCCCCGTTCTCTTTTTTCTTCTCATTACTCATCGATCTTGTGTTGCTTTCACTATGCCGCCCCAGAGATTAGTCACGGGGCCGTTAATTTCACAATAATTAGTATCAGAGTAAGGTTAATGTGAAGATGTCTGCGATCAAGTTTGATATTCAGAAGTTCGATGGTGTTATCAATTTCAGCAGGTGGCAAATTAGGATGAACGCCATTCTGACCAAGAGCGGATTGAAGAAAGCACTATTTGGAAGAAGAAAAATCCTCAAGACATGAAGAAAAAACTTGACAAGAGTTGAACGAGAAAAGCTTGACAACTATTCAGCTTTACTTGACGGACGAAGTGTTGGATAAGTTTTCTATGAAGAAAACAACATCCTTATTGTGGAAGCAACTTACAGTAGCACTATCTGAAGAAGTCGTTGACAAATCGGTTAATTCTGAAGCAGCGTCTCTTTCTTATCTGCATGCATGAAGGTACACCTATCAAGTCTCACACTGCAGATTTCTCTATCATTAATAATTTAGATAAGATAGAGGTTAAAATAGAAGATGAGGATCAAGCATTTCTATTACCATATTATTTACCTTCTTTATATAAGAGTTTTAGGAAAGCTATCATCTGTGGAGGCAAATTAACTATTAAGTCAAGGAGGTCAATGAGCATATGCTCAATAAGGACAAATTTGACAATCAGTTGACAGTTGAGTCTCATCGTGATAATTTCGGGCAAGTTCACTTTTCAAAGGAGAAGAGAAATAATGAAAGTTCCACGGGTAACCCAAAATATAAGAATTTGATGTGCAACTGGTGTCACAAGTAGGGGCACAATAGAGCTGATTGTTGGACTCGAAAGAAGAAACAATCAAATACTAGTGTCACTAAACTGGCTGAAGGAGATGAAAAAAAGTGTGACGTTCTATCTGTTACAGATAGATCGGTCGGTAACAAAGATAGATGGATAATTGACTCTGGATGTTCACAACATATAAGTTTCAATAGGAAGATGTTCTCCTCATACACTTCAGTTCAAAGGGAGAAGTCTTTATGGGAAATTCTACTCTGGGCAAGGTGATTGGTGAAGAAACAATCCAGTTTTGGTCTCATGATGGATGCATCACTACTCTTCAAGGTATTCGTCATGTTCCCGAATCATAGTACAATCATATCTCTCTTGGTACCCTACATGGAGAAGGGGTTAGTTTTAATTCTGAAGGTGATCGTATGGAAGTTTTTAAAAATGCCTATGTGAAGTTATAGGCCGAACGTGTCAGCATTATTTACATGTTGCAAAATTCAGAGGTTACAGTTGGTGGAATACAGTTATCCTCAGCTTTAAAATCGGAAGTTGTTAAATAATTAGAGACTACGATTGTTTTGAGCTGGGATGTTCAGTTTTACCTGGAAGGTAGATTAAGACTAAGCAACACCTGCGCAAAATAAGAAAGTCCTTATCTTTACTCCTATAGTGTTATAAATTCTCATAAGTCTTGCATGGATCAAGGAGATCATTGGTGATCAAGTTCAGGTCGAACCCGAACTTGTTTGACCTAATCAAGTTGTGAACCCCATGGGGGTTATGGAGAAGTCAAGTTTTTGTTCAATTGTGCATTGATGTGAGCACGTAGAGCATAGTGGCTACTCTCGGACTTGGACAAATTCAAGTCAAGGGAGATTGTTAGGATTATGACTGAAATATATCATGAAGGTAGACGGAACTTCAGAGATCAAAGAACGGACGTGCATAAGAAGTTGTTCACATATTAGTCAAATTATACTTGTATAGTTGACTAATGATAAGAATTAGTCGACTTATACATTTGTATACTCGACTAGATCTTGCAAACAAAGAGCTTTGTTTTCAGATTTTGTCAGAATAGTCGATTAATAATTAGATATAATCGGCTAATACATATTATTAATCGACTTATACTAAGGCCTAGTGGACTAGTGTCAGGTCTGACTGTTTTCTTTTCTGGATCTGTTTCCAGTCTTGAGTTGGATTCGAGTTTCCTTTCCTCTGAGGCGGTGATTGTTCGTATTGATGAAGTTTGTATAGGATTAGGAGAGTTCTATGGTCTACAAATAAACCCTTGAGATTGACCTTCAATATATTCAATAAATTAGCAATTTCTAAAGGGTCTAATTCATCAAAGAGAGAGTGTGAGAAGCAGCCACCAGGGTTTCACTGTTTTTTACGGCCATTAAAGGACTTGTAATCTTCTTTGCGAGAGGCGTAAGCATTTCTAATTGTACTCTCCAAAGTTTAATAAAGTTTCTCCCCATTAACACACGATCTGTTTGAGCAGTGGAACCATATTAAACTGTGTGTTGGCTTTCTATGCTTCAAAATATCTTCCCCTTCTCTTTTTTCTTCTCGTTGCTCATCGATCCTTTGTTGCTTCCACTGCGCCACCCCAGCGCTTGGTCGTGGGGGCCGTCAATTTCACAACAATGAATACCTTAGGGGTCAAGACATCCACAGTAGAGATATCTGCTTAGTTCACAAAGGCACCAAAGAGCGTCAGGAACACTAAGACAGGGAAACCAATGGTGTTTTCTAATGACACAAAGAGATTATCTGAAGCTTCGAATCATCTGTCTTCAGTCTCCATTAATCAAATTAAACCCTTGAAGAGGAAGAAAAGTTTAAGGTTTAGAGAGAATTTTAGTAGAGAGTGCAGAAAGAAAAATACTGAAAATTTTTGAATGAGAAATGAATGGGGAACAAAAATAAAGAGTATTATATACTTTTCACCTACGAGTAAAATTGTAATTCAAAAAATAATTTTCGGAGTGAGTGTAGGATGTGTTTAGAATTTCCAATTAAATAATTTGAAATATACGACATTATTGGGCGGTGACCAAACAGACCGTTGATCATGGAGCCACCTCAGTCCACAATGGCGAATGAAAAGACTAAAGAGAACCAAATCCCCAAACGTTGGACAGAAAGAAACGTTTTCCCAACAAACAAAATTAATAATTAATAAAGAGAGAAAATCAGAAAAACCAGGACTCATGCTTAAATTTCCTCCCCACATACTTAAGTTTTTATTATGAAAATTAAAAACTGTTCATATATCTCCAGTTTTGCCCTCCCCCCTCTAAAAGACAGCGACCTGTTCCTATTGTAACTTTTATTTAAGTAAGAAATTGATATTAACAAAGGGCTAAATATATCCAATTTGCCCCCTTTTTTAAGAGAGATGGTTGTGATGTTTATGTTTTTATTAAGTAAGAGTAAAGAAATTTAAAATATCGCCTTCCTTCGCTTGGACAAGATTGAGGAGTTGTTCCAAGTCCCTTCCCTTTGAGCTGAAAGATGGCTGATTCCTTAAAGTTGCATTCCATGTCCATCGCGTAGAGTTGGAGTTGTCGTTCACTTCGCCATGGGGGTCAGTACATATTTTTTAAATGAATGAAAGGGTGACTAGAAGTCTTTAAAGCTTAACCTAGTGGTGAGAGTTTGAACGAAAGAAAAAAGAAATAAAGAAGTTTGAAAAATATTCTTTGAAAAATTTAAAACTCGATCCCGATCACATATGACGTAATTCGAAGACCGATTAATAAAACATATATTTTTTAACAACCCCTTGCAAACTCATGATGGATGGAATATCGAGAGTTTGGATGAGTGTGGACGATAAGGAGATACCAGACAGTTGAGAGTATCTTCTGAAGACTCGTGCTCATTGGCTGCTTGCTCTGGAGTAGTCATCGGGAATGAAGGCTCCTCGTTGACTTACTCAAGAACGACATCGGGATTTGATGGATGGAGATCAGCAGAACCCATGCCTCTGCTGATGATATTCTTACCTCTGGAGGCAGCGGTCTGAGAGGTGACTTTCTTTTGAGGGGCATGTCATTTGTGAGGCATTTTTAGGAAGGGTGTTTGGAAGTATTTGGCGAAATGAGAGGGAAATCTAAGTGTTTATTCAAGAGATCTCAATTGAAGCACCAATATGGTGGGAATTTTTCGCCACAAACGATTGAACGCTAACACAGAAAAGGAAAGAACGCCTATCAGGTCAGGAGCACCGATGTGACGCCAGCTAAAAACCCTTGAGCGTGAGAATAAGTATTCTTATTTGAAGAAAGCAGAAAATACTTGCGTGTGGTATTTTTAGTGGTAATCAGAAGAGAATGCCCTTCTCAATCGAGATCTAGGTGTATTATACCTGTTGGAGTTGTAATTGAGGGGCGTGTAAATTCTGATCTCCATAACTGTAGGATTTGGACATTGTGATTTTCTCATAACCACCACTTGATTGTTGGGATCGTTATGCGACTATCCATAACAACCTGTATTGAAGTAGGGATATTGTAACATTTCAAATGTGTGAATGATTTGGTGACATAACTAAATTTGCAAATCGCGGGGATCCTACTGCAAAGCTGTAACCAATCATGGAAAGGAATGTTAGGAGTTCTCCCTTTCTAACGTTCATATGGAGTAACGTCAGAATCTCTTTGGGAAACCCTATTAAAGATAAATTAGACAGAAAGGAGAGCTTCACCCCACAAATTTTCGGGTGCACTTGAGATGAGTAACTTGCAGTTCACCATATCCATTAGTGTTCTCTTCTTTCTTTCAGCTACACCGTTAGATTGAGGTGTGTGAGGAGCAGTTACCTCATGAATAATGATGTGCTCTTGGCAGAATTCTGTCAATCATTTGAGATATACACCCCCCTAATCAGATCTTAGGATTTTGATTTTCTTTTCAAGTTGGTTCTCAGCTTCGGCTTTATACACCTTGAACCAATCGAGAACTTCATTCTTGAATTTGAGGAGATAGGTGTAATAAAATTTAGAGTAGTCATCAATAAATTTCACAAAATTTCTTCTACTGCCTCGGTGAGAACTCTGTTCGAGTCACACACATCATTGTGAATAAGTTCGAGGGGTTCAGAATTTCTTGTGATAGAGTGAAAAGGTGTTCCGACATATTTACCTTGGACACATATTTCACATTTAGAAGATGAGTGAAAAGAAGATTTAGGAATAAGATTCAAATTAATCATTTTCTTGATAGAATTGAAGTTGACATATCACAAGACTCAATGTTCAAAGCAACAGGAATAGAAATTGCATTATCAGAAGAATTTATTACATTGAGAAAAAAAGGTATCACAAATAAAACCTTTTCCAATGAAGATATTAGACTTGGAGATTACAAACTTATTGAATTTCTTGACAATCTTATAACCAACTCTTAAAAGTGAAGACTCGCTGATCCGATTCTCCGAAGTGTGGGTACATGCAGGATGCCATGAAGAGTCAGAATTTTCTCGGAGGTCATCTTCAGATCAATGCGTCCAGTTTCCCTTATCTCTCTGGTGGAGTCATCGGTCAGGCTCACACTTTCTTCACGTTGTTCCTGATAGAATTTACACCAGGAGCGATCAGTACAAATATGAATATTGGCTACTGAGTCTAACCACCAGTCTGAGGAGAAGGTGATAGAGTTGACAATAGGAAGAGAAGAATCTAACCTAAAAGAGTTGGAGTTCAGTTTCACTATGTTGACTTTGAGTCCGTCATTTCCTCCATTTCTTCTTGGTTGTGCTTTGACTAGTTCCTTCTTCCAGTTGAAACATTGAGGCGCTAAGTGATTCGTTCTCCTGCAGACATAGCAGAATCTTCATCGGTCTTCTGGCCAAAGATTTTGGATTTGAAGGAGAAAGATTGAGAAGGTTTGAAAGAAAAGAGGTTGCATGAGAAGAAGAATGAAAATGATTGGGTTTCTTGAACTTCTTACTCTTGGGATGCATAAATTTACGTTTAGGCTTATTTTCCACCAAGTTAACTTTGGCTTTTAGTTCAGACTTACGTTTGAAATTTTGCTTGTGCTAATCTTCTAGGTGAATCGCTTTTAGGGTTGAGTGAGGATTAGGTCACCTTACTTGTGATAGAGGTGTCCAGCAAAAGTTGACCAGGAAGGAGAGAGTTTATCAATGAGGCAAAACACCTTGTAATCGTCAGAGAATTGATTTTCTTTCAATTGAAGGTGTCAGATATAATCTTGAAATTCATGAAGTTGATCATTGATGAGTTCACTATCAGTCATCATGAATTTATTGAAGGAGAAAGAGGTGAATCTTTCAATTCTAGCATCATCGAGGCCATATTCATCTTCGAGAATTGTTCACAGTTCTTTAGCATTCTTATATTCATAATAAATGTCATATAGACTATCAGAGAGTACACTAAGAATCCTATGGAAAGAATGATAGTCATTTTTCTTAGATTTCAAATAGATGTAGGAGTTGTACGAGGAGTTTCAATAGGAGAAGATCCAACAAATGTTGGTTTAGGAAGGGGTGCAGGAATTGTGTCATCTATAGCTGATATGAGACCTAAAGTGGTCAACCAGTACTTTATCTAGCATGCCCACCTCTTAAAGTATGTGCCAGAGAATTTCTCCTATTTAACACCCTTGAAAGATCAGGGTAGGCCATAGTAATAGGATGGTGCTATCTGAATTCTATATTTCAAATTATTGATAATATCAGAATTTAGTTTATATTGGTAGCTTTTAAATTAGGGTTAGCAGAATAAAATAGTGTATAAATCTTACTTAATTATGTGCCAAATAATCCTAGCGAGACATAAGAAGATATAGATTTACCCTTTTAATTTTTTTCTTCGCGAAAAAGTAATTTCTAAAAGGTTATTCTAATTTGTACACTAATTTATTTCTAGTGCTAATCAAAAGTTCAATGAAATTTTAGAAATCAACTAGCAGAAATTAATATACCAAATGACTTGCAAGATTCAAGACAAATAACTCTTAGAACAAATAGTAAGAATTAGACAATTTTAATTAGATTAATTTATTACAAGATGCAGTTAATTAACTAATGCATGTATGTAAAATCTTGAAATAGAAGTTTATAATATATATATTTCTAAATAAGACAAGATTTAAATAATTTAAATTATCTTGTAAAAGATTTTCCTTTTGTAACGAAAATAAGTGAGATGTTGTAATGAAAACAATTGAATAAAATTTGTGATGAAAATGATAAGGTTATTGAGATTTACTAGGATCTTATATTGAAAGATTTGACCTTGTAAGAATTAGTATAATTTTAATTTTGCAATAATATGACAAGATAAGATTTTGACAAGAATTAAATGATTTCTATTACAAGAATAATTTTAACAGCATGAAACATGTAAATTGCATAAACAAGTATTAAAAGATTTAATTAAATTACATGAAATAATTTTTAAATTCAATTGCAAGAAATTATCAAATAATCTTCTTTCTTCTAGATTGTAGGATATATACCAGTATTTTTAAATTTTTAAAATATACAATAGATTAAATCATAAACCATTAAATCAAATAATATACTAGTCCTAATCATGCAACTAAAATAAAAGAATTAAAAGAAAATTAAAATGGCTAGCATGTTGTGATGTAGTCAAGCAGAAGCACTACCTTAGAAGAAAGACGGCCGTCCCTCGTCCGGACTTTAAAACGGCCTCCTCTCCTAACAGTAAAACTCTCCCGGTAGTTCACCAATACCCTGTTAGACTTATTAGTTTTAAAGTCTAATTTATTTTGGGCCTAATCAAGTCAATTGGATATTTGCACCCGCCCACTTAACCTATGTTGTTTGACCCAATAAAGAATTGATCAAACCTAAATGGTTTGGGTCTAGACACGTTTTCAATTACACTTAGCCATGAGTGTATTTAAATTAGAATGTGGACTCATCACACGTGTGGAACTCGTGTTATAAATCAAGGGCCTAGATCTATGATGAGTTGAACTAGGGTTTCTTGATGCTATATATACCATGAGTAGGGTTCCCTCTCCACCAACAAGAATAACTATCTCTCTTAGAGGCCTCTCATCTCCTCTAAGAATAAAGAAGAGAACTTGGTGGCTGGAGAGAAGAATCCTCTCCCTCAACTCCGGCGTCCTCGAGATCGTGCAACCTTCGGCAACATCTTCGTGATGGAATCAGGTATGCCTAAAACCCTCCTTCCCTTTGATCATGATAAAGAGACTTACAGTATATGTGTAGATCTTGCATTGAATAAATTTAGATCTAACAATTGGTATCAGAGCCTCCTCTTTATCAGATCATAGGGATCTACAGAAATTATGATCTCGATCTATAAATATCATAAAAATATCTCCTTTGATTCAATAAATATTTTGTGTCTCATATGTTGGATCAAAAGATTAAAAGGAGTGATTTTTATTGAATTTAACATGTATATGTTTTTTTATGAAATTTTGATTTGTGTGTTATTTAGATTTAAAAAAAAAAAAAACCGTGGCCTATCTGCATGCAGGCGCACAAGCGCCCGCATGCAATGAAAGAAGAACCAAAAAAAAAAAAGGGTGCATGAATGCTCTCTGCAGAGACACTGCAGAGAGCAATGCTCTCTACAGAGCGCGCGCACTTGCAGCCATTGCGGCCTGTGCCGCTCCTTGTGGGCGGGCAACAGCCGCCGGCCACCATGAGCCGGCGGCTACAAGGGTAATTAAAAAAAAAGAGGTTAATTATTTAGGGTTTCCTTAATTTGGGATTGTGAGATTGAATAGGATTAAATTTTGATATAGATACAAAATTTAAATCTAATAAGGAAACTTATTTAATCTATTCTTAGTTGTTCTCACATTAAAGCTAATTGGGTTTTATCCAGTTTATTTAAACCCGGCCCAATAAGAAAGGAAACCAATAACTAACCATTGCGGGTCGGGTCTGATTTAGACCCGATAAGCACTGCAGACCCGTTTTGCCAATAGAAACTTCAATTAGCCGTTACGGGCTCATACGACCTCTGTTTTGGGCATGTAAACAGCCGTTTCGAAGCTCTTGACGAGCACTACAGTATTACAGGAACTATACATGACAAAACAGTAGTTAGTTGACATAAAGAAGGCATTGAAGTGTTTGTTTATCATGATTATGTGTACCCTTACATGCTTCCGCTTTATCATCAATATTATATTGCTTATATTGTCTTGCATGATGAATATTGGTGTTTAATTACAGTTAATAACACACAGATAAAGATATATACATGTTCAAGCTAAAGAATTTATAAAAGAGCTTATTTAATTGCGTATGTAGTTCATGCGGACAATAGCCGGCCCAAAGGAAGACTATTGTTTGGCCGAATTATGTACGACGTCGGATACTTGATGTGGGTAATGCAAGTGAGAGAACCTTGATGTGTGGTAATCGGCCCAAAGGAAGGTTGTCACACTATTGGCCCATATTGCATTACCCTCATCAACTAGTCTGATGGCGGAATAAGAATACAGATGCATAAATTTGTGTGGCGCATGCGTGTGGCAATCGGCCCAAAGGAAGGTTGTCATTATGGCCGGGTCATTACATATATTATATGGCCAATATAGATTACTTAAACTTTAGGACCAATCCTATAAAGTGACAGTCGGCCCAAAGGAAGGCTGTTCTCTTACATAGGACCTAGACTTTAGGATATCTATATTGGGCCAGTACAGTGTTGGCATATAGAGACACAACTTGTTCTGAAAGTTTAACCGGCAGCTCTATCGGTTAGACTGGTTGCATTTTCTGAAATTCATTTTTTATGGCTATTACAATAGAATTTTATTAAATGCAATGTTTATGTTAAATTGATGAGAAATTGTATGCTTATGTAGTCCTATTTATTTTTTCTGTTATCAGTAAATGCATCTTCAATTTCTGCAAGTCTCAATGGCATTTCTGTGTTGAATGGTACAAACTTTGAGGAGTGGCGCGATCACGTTACCATCGTTCTTGGATTTATGGACCTAGACTATGCCTTAAGGACTGATGAACCCCTTGCCATTACTGACAAAAGTACGGTAGAAGAAAAGGCAAATTATGAAAAGTGGGAGAGGTCTAATAGGATGTGTCTTATGGTCATGAAGCACACTATTCCTATGACTATTAGGGGTGCTATGCCTGATAAGGTTAGTGCTAAGAGTTTTCTAACTAAAGTAGCAGACCGATTTACTAAATCGGATAAAGTTGAGGCTAGTACGCATCTTAGCAAGCTAGTAAATATGCGCTACAACGGTAAAGGAAACATAAGGGAGTACATTATGGAAATGTCTAATCTTGTTTCAAAACTAAAGGCACTGAAATTAGAACTCTCTGAAGAGATTCTAGTGCACTTCATTTTGATTTCTCTTCCTCCACAGTATAACCCTTTCAAGATTAATTATAATGCTCAAAGGGAAAAGTGGAGTCTCACTGAGCTCATTAGTCACTGTGTTCAGGAAGAAGAAAGGTTGAAACAAGAAAAGACTGAAAGTGCTCACTTAGCATTTCAGGGTAACACCACTAATAAGAAAAGGAAAAAAGAGTGAAAGTAAAGGGAGGAACACAAATACCACTACAGCAGCTAATCCGATCGTGGCAAAAGTGCAGGAGAAGAGGCCTAAGGTTATTGCATGTTTCTTCTGCAAGAAAGTAGGCCACATCAAGCAGGATTGCATAAAGTATCAGAAATGGCTAATTAAGAAGGGTATGTCTCATGCTTATGTTTGTTCTGAAATTAATCTAGCTTTAGTTCCACCACACACTTGGTGGATGGATACCGGTGCGACTATTCACATATGCATTTCATTGCAGGACTTCCAAACCCAAAGGAGGCCCAGTCAGGCTGAGCGATACATATATATGGGCGATGGAAATAAAGCTGCAGTTGAAGCTATTGGAGTTTGTAGGCTTAGATTAGATTCTGGTTTTATTTTAGATTTAGATGAGACTTTATATGTACCGTCTTTTAGGCGGAATCTTATTTCCATTTCATTGTTAGACAGATATGGTTTTACTGTCAATATTGGTAATGAAATGTTTAGCTTATTTTCTAAATCTAAAGTTGTTGGTACTGGAATCTTGATTGATGGCTTATATAAATTGAATCTCCATGCTTCATATTCTGAATCTTTGTATGTGAATAATCTAGGTACTAAGCGAACATTAATTAAAGAAAACTCCTACAGTTTATGGCATAGGCGTTTAGGACACATCTCAAAAGAGAGAATCCAAAGGCTTGTGTCAGTGGAGCTATAGGCCCTTTAGATTACTCTGACTTAGGAGTATGTACAGATTGTATAAAAGGCAAACAAACAAACATTAGAAAGTTTGGTGCTAGACGGAGTTCAGGAGTCTTAGAATTGGTGTATACAGATATTTGTGGCCCATTCCCTACAGCATCTTGGAATGATCACAAATACTTCATCACTTTTACGGACGATTACTCTCGTTATGGGTACCTATACTTGATACATGAGAAATCCCAATCACTGGACATGTTTAAAATCTATAAAGCTGAAGTTGAAAATCAACAGAATAAGAAGATTAAAGCCGTGAGATCTGACTGTGGTGGTGAGTACTATGGCAGATACGACGGATCAGGTAGATGTCCAGGGCCTTTTGCCAGTTTTCTAGAAGAGTGTGGTATTGTAGCCCAGTACACCATGCCAGGGACACCTCGTCAAAATGGTGTTGCTGAGAGACGAAATCGCACACTAAAGGACATGGTTAGGAGTATGATAGCTCACACTACTCTACCAGAGTCACTATGGAGTGAAGCCTTAAAGACGGCAGTCTACCTCCTTAATAGAGTACCTAGCAAAACAGTAATTAAAACCCCATATGAATTATGGACTGGGAAATCTCCTAGCATTCGGCATCTTCATGTTTGGGGTTGTCCAGCGGAAGCTCGGCCATATATGCCACATGAGAAGAAGTTGGACTCAAGGACAGTTAGCTGTTTCTTCGTAGGGTATTCTGAGAGGTCTAGAGGCTTTAGGTTTTACTGTCCCTCCACTAAAAACATAATAGAGACGGATAATACTAAATTTATTGAGAAAATTCAGAACAGTGGGAGTCAACTACATAAGGATTTCACATTTGAGGAAGAACAAATTGTTATACCCATGACAGTTGTTCCAAATGATAAAGTAGTTGTTCTACCCCAGCATGAAAATACAGTTGTACCCTTACAAGGTACAAATATAGTTCATCCTGAAGTAGATCCCACTGATGAGGTAGAACCTGAAAATTCTCAACCACAAGTGCCAAGGAGATCAACTAGGGAGAGGAGATCAGCCATTGCAAATGACTATATAGTTTATCTCCAGAGCATGAGTTTGACATAGGGATAGAGGATGACCCCACATCCTTGAATGAGGCCAAACTCAGTATTCACTCCACTAAATGGTCAAATGCCATGAATGATGAGTTAAAATCGATGAAGGACAATGATGTTTGGGATTTAGTAGAGTTGCCTAAAGGTAAGAAACCGATTGGTTGTAAATGGGTGTTCAAAACCAAGCGGGATTCGAAAGGCAATGTCGAAAGATATAAGGCACGTCTTGTCGCAAAGGGATTCACTCAAAGAGAGGGCATTGACTATAAGGAGACTTTCTCCCCAGTTTCCATGAAGGATTCTTTTAGGATTATCATGGCATTGGTGGCTCACTTTGACCTGGAGTTACACCAAATGGATGTTAAGACAGCCTTTCTTAATGGTGACATTGAGGAAGAAATTTATATGGTGCAACCAGATAGTTTTGAAGTTAAAGGTTTACAACATCTGGTTTGCAAATTAAAGAAATCCATTTATGGTTTAAAGCAAGCATCCCGTCAATGGTATTTGAAATTTGATCAAGTAATATCCAATTTTGATTTTAAGGAAAATATAGTTGATCAATGTATTTACCATAAATTTAAAGGGAGTAGATTTATATTTCTTGTGCTATATGTGGATGACATTCTATTAGCAAGTAACGATATAGATCTTCTACTTGAGACCAAGAGTTTTCTCTCAAAGAATTTTGAGATGAAAGATCTTGGAGACGCTTCTTTTGTGATAGGCATCCAGATTCAACGTGACAGGACACGTGGAATATTAGGTTTATCACAAAAGGCCTATATCGATAAAGTGCTAGATAGATATGGCATGAAGAATTGCTCTTTGGGTGATACGCCTGTCACTAAGGGAGATAAGTTGAGTCTACTCCAATGTCCCAAGAACGATCTACAGAAAGAGCAAATGAAAGACATTCCATATGCATCGGCAGTTGGAAGTCTGATGTATGCTTAAGTTTGTACCCGTCCAGACATAGCATATGCTGTTGGAAAACTTGGCAGATACCTGTGCAATCCTGGGATTGATCACTGGAAGGCTGCTAAGAAGATAATGCGATATCTACAGAGGACAAAGGACTACATGCTTACCTACAAGAAATCTAATCAGTTGCAGCTGGTTGGATACACAGATTCAGATTTTGCTGGATGTATCGACAGTAGAAAATCCACTTCAGGTTATGTCTTCCTGATGGCAGGAGGAGCAGTTTCTTGGAAAAGTGTCAAGCAAACACTTGTTGCTTCATCTACGATGGAAGCAGAGTTCGTTGCTTGCTATGAAGCTTCAAATCAAGCAATATGGCTGAGGAATTTTATTTCTAGGCTTCAGTTAGTGGATCTAGTCGAAAGGCCATTGCAGCTATACTGTGATAATAGAGCTGCAGAGCTCTACTGCAAAAGTGACAAGAGTTCAGCAAGGTCGAGACACATCGACATCAAGTTTCTTGTCGTTAAAGATAGAGTTCGGAATAACATTGTATCTGTTGACAGTATTAGTACTAGTCTTAACATTGCTGATCCACTCACAAAAGGACTGCCTTCTAAAGTGTTTTTAGAGCATGTAGCTCATATGGGGATGGCTAATCCTAATGATATCCTGATTTAGTGGGAGTGGATAATTTTATGTAACAGATATTATTTCTAAGTGCACTTTATGGATATTTGTTGATTCTGATAAATAAATTTATAACTGCTTTTCCTAAAGTTTACTTTTGCGCATTTGAGTTTGTTGAATTAGTAGTTAGACTCGTTGGAGTCATAAAGTGAGACTCGTTGGAGTCATAAGGTTAGACTCGTTGGAGTCATAAAGTGGAAACCAGTTGGAATTGTACCTTATTTGATCAGAGGACATTTCCATGCCACACGTCCACATTTGATCTATGTCGTTAGGGGTTCTGAAACTTGTGATGTGGAAGGTCCTACCTCGATTATACAGAAGGTAACGATCGCCATGTTCGGTGGCAGGACTCTTAATGGACCAGATTGTTTTGAAACGTGGTTTGTCGGCGGTTAAAGTTTTTTGACGTCATAAAGTTATGCATAATATCTATTCAGTATGACTTGCTTGGCCCAAGTGGGAGATTGTTAGACTTATTAGTTTTAAAGTCTAATTTATTTTGGGCCTAATCAAGTCAATTGGATATTTGCACCCGCCCACTTAACCTATGTTGTTTGACCCAATAAATAATTGATCAAACCTAAATGGTTTGGGTCTAGACACGTTTTCAATTACACTTAGCCATGAGTGTATTTAAATTAGAATGTGGGACTCATCACACGTGTGGAACTCGTGTTATAAATCAAGGGCCTAGATCTATGATGAGTTGAACTAGGGTTTCTTGATGCTATATATACCATGAGTAGGGTTCCCTCTCCACCAACAAGAATAACTATATCTCTCTTAGAGGCCTCTCATCTCCTCTAAGAATAAAGAAGAGAACTTGGTGGCTGGAGAGAAGAATCCTCTCCCTCAACTCCGGCGTCCTCGAGATCGTGCAACCTTCGACAACCTCTTCGTGATGGAATCAGGTATGCCTAAAACCCTCCTTCCCTTTGATCATGATAAAGAGGCTTACAGTATATGTGTAGATCTTGCATAGAATAAATTTAGATCTAACATACCCAGCTCAGGACGATGAGTTAGACCTCTGCTCAGATGATGATTTGTTGCCCGGTATGAAAACAACAACTTCAGTAATCACGAACGCTCGAATTTAGAATTTTAGTGCTGTATTTATAGCAGCTCGAACATCTGCAGTTGTAACAGCCCCGCTCCAAATTTGCACACGATCGTCAGCGAGCGCTTGTGGAACAATTTTAGGTTTTAGTTCTAGAGCTTTTTTGGAATCGAACTGCATTTATGTCCGCAGGTTGTGAGCTCGGGGGCACACCCACCAGAACCCGACTTGGCCCAATTCAGTTCGGCGTGTGTGCACGCGTGTAGGGAGGTGGCCCATGACCCAATACTCATAACAATAGGCATGAGAGGAGTTAGTACATATATACTACCCAGTCTCCCATCTCCTATCCAATGTGGGAGTAAAACCAAAGTTATTTGAGAGGAAAACTCAAGTTTTCCCTTCACATTTAAAACACATCCAACAGGTTGTGTCCAGGGAAACACTTCACTTCTTTTATGCATTTACCCTCCTTTCACAATGTTCAAGTAAAGAAAAATGAGAAGAAAATTATATTTGATATTTTCTTTCAATTTCTTCTCTTTTCTTACTATTTTTAGTTTTCCTCACAACCAAACAATAAACATAATTTCACTCTCATTTTTTTTTTCTTTCTTTGTTTTTCTTCCAAACAAATCACAGGCTTAACGTAACACTTTCAAATATGTTTTCTTTGCAGACGACCAGTGCAAAACATTGCTTCGTAACTATGTGCATGAGCATCTTTATTCAAAAAATGTCTAATGAATCAACATCACTTGCTGCTTTAGTTGAAAAAGCAAGCAGAGAATTGAGAATTTATTTTTCTAAGCATAAGAAATATTTATTCATTCAAATAATAGACTTTTATCCGGGACAAAACGACTTACTGATTTAAACAAACACAAATACCATTTACCATATAACATCATTTGCAATATATATTCTACAAGAAAATAAAGGAAACATCATTTGTGGGTTCGGGTAGGCTCTAATGCGTGAAGCACCTCGTGATGGTCCTTCGCGCTGTGAGTCGTCCATCACAGCTGATGGACGGCCCGAAGTGAAAGAGAGAAGGAAAAAAAAAAAAGAAAATGTATCTCCCGCTCCTCGAGGTCATCCATCTGTGATGGACGACCCATAGTGCAAAGGACCGTCACGGTCTCCTTGGCGTGTTGGAGCCAACCCGATTCCTCATTTGTAATGATAGTTGGATTCTGTCAGCTGGATAACTATGACCTAATCTTCTGATGAAGTCAACAATCAACATTAGCATGCAGTTGGGGGCAAAAATGAAAAAATCAAAGGACCCGTGTGTTTACGGGACGCATCACATTGTATTATGTATGAGTAAAGTCATGGTTAAGCATAAAAATAGAGAGAGAGAACGGAACGTATCATACCGATTTCAACAAGTTTTACCGAAAAAGAAGAAAGAGATCAGAAAGACACGAACCCCAGAATGTGATGAGTCGACATCGAGCTGCCAAACGAGACGCATTCATGAAAATTGTTCAAAACCAAGGACTCGTATTGCTTTCTAGAGCATAAGTCTCCATAGAACGAATGCTCACATTTCAACGTTTGGAAAGCATGCATGCCTCGGTTTTCTCACGTATGTTTGTGTGAAATATTTGTATGCATCCAAAAATTATTGATACCCAATTTTTCAGTGATTTGAAATGGCTATTGTTGCTCGTTGTCTTACCGTCTGTTTTCTTCTCCCAATTTATTTTATAATTGAATAGTGGAGTTCTTTATTCGCGTTTGAGACTATAATGTAAACCTATAAGCTTTTCTGTAAAAAAAAAAAAAATGCGTAAAGAAAAAAACCACCAACTTCCAAGTTTAAAGAGATGCTTTCTTTTTATTTTCTACTTACACATGTTTCCTCGTGAGATGGACGATTTGTATTTCATTCAATTTCTGATATATACGAGATACTAGTTGATGATTAGAAAAAAAATGGGTATCGCATTAGAATTTCTAACCTTAACTATCATGAATTATTAGGATTTTGCTCAAAACTATCCTCTACTTTTCTTGTTCTCCAAACTACCATGGAGTTTGTGTTTTGCTTAAAACACCCTAACATTGTTAACGGCATAAGTAAAAAAGTCATAAATGTCATTCCTTTAAACATAATTTATCCTTTTAAGATACAAAAGGTCTTGCAAACACTTTCCATGTCAAATATACTAACTACAAAGGGTTTGTTTACAAAAAGTTAATCTTCTTCTCCAAAATGAACTTTTGTGATTTAAGAAAATTTTGTAACTCTTTAAATATTTTCTTAATCAAAACTTTTATATATGATATAATTATCAGCAAGGGTATTTTTGTCATAAAAATATCACATGCCAGGCACCTGACATGATTTTAGATGGAGAAGTTAGCGTAAAGTAGTTTTTAGCAAAAATATGACAAACATTGTGGAAGTTCGAGAATTAAAAAAAAAGTTGGAAGTAGTTTTGAGCAATAACCTAATAATTCATGGTAGTTCCGGAGAATTTAATCATAAATCTTGTTTAGAAAAATTCAATCAGATTGGATTTTTTCTTTAATCTCAAAACTATTTAGCCAGCAAAACTATAGTTTACAAGCAAATTTCTAACAACAACCTAAAATAAACTACAGTTTAGAAAACCACACTTACAATAAAACATAGAGTTCGGTTCATATGTGTGAGCCACACATACATATTATAAGAGGATCAATCCCGCGTTGACATGTGAAATTCACCCTCTTATAATATTAGAAGAGGTCCAAATATTTAAAATTTTATCGCCCTGAAATCTAACATCTCATTCACGTGTCAACGCATGATTGATCCCCTTACAGTATGTGTGTATGTGTGTGTGACTCACACGCATGAATCAAATACTCAAACATTTAACTACAACTTAAAATAAACTACACTTTCAGTTTAGAAAACTTGAAAGCAAGACATTAAGTAGTTAAGGACATTCAGGACAAAGTAATATGAGACTTTGTGTTGCTTTTTGATAGCAACCATTCCATGGAGAGAGAAGTTGTCTTCTCATGCATAGATCGTAAGGCTTTCGCTCTAAAAGATTTTAGACTCGTTCCAGGATCACAAGAAAGATAAACTTCTGTCTTTGAATTAATGTACATCTTGACAAGGCTAGCTGCATTTTCATTCTTCTTCAATCAAGGAGGAAAAACATAAATTAAGAGAAGAGAAAGTCAAGTGCATCAAGAAAACCAATGCTTTCAGACCAAGCAAATTCAACTTGCCCTCTTACTATTTAACCCCAAAATTCAGAGAGTAGTTTGACAAAGTGTGAAGCAAGAAACTTCAATGGAAAATGGTGCAAATATGTCTTTTTAGAAAAAAAATATATAATGAGAAGAAAAGGAAACAATAAATTGATACTATACTTTGTCAAATAGGGTTTTTTTGCCCATCTGTCCCTTATATGTTTTAAAATTTGATATTAGTCCTTCAAATCTTGTTATTTCTTTGATAGTCCTTCAAAATTTTTAGTTACACCCAATAGGTCCCTCTAGTTAGCTGCCATCCATTTAAAGTTAATTTTTCGTTTGTAAGGTTAACAGCTATCGTTAACCTCTAAAAGATTTCCTCCCAATGGTAAAAAATGAAGTTCTCTCTCTCTTTAAAACTCTCACCCTGCTTCTCTCTTCTATCTAGCTAGAACCCAATCTTCTCTCTTCTCTCTAGCTAAACCCAAATAAGGTCTATTCTCTCCCCTCTTCTCTCTATCTGCACCGAATAGCCCTCACCTGAAACCCAAAATGGCATCATCAAGCTTCAATGAAGGAAGCTCAAGTACTATGAAAGTTTGTCACTGCGCTCTACAATGTAAAATTTGGACTTGCAAGCATGGTGAGAATAGAGGCCTTTAATTTTTTGGGTGTGCTAGTTATAAGGGTATTTCTCGCAAGGGTCGTGAATTTTTTGCTTGGGTTGATGATATCAGAAACAATCACTGAAGATTGAAAAAGAAATTGAGAAATTATTGAAAAAGTGGATCAAGTGTTGTGTTTGATGAGGATCATTTGTGCATTTGCATTGCTCTTCTTTGTCCTAAAGTTGATGTTCTAAAAAGAGAGGAGAGAGATGTGTACATGTTTGTTTGCTCGGAAAGGTGGGCTCGATGTAAAGTATCTTTGAGTGGCTGAAAAGTTACAACGTAACGATTTTGATTACAAAAGAGAGGAGAAGAACTGGGGGTTCTTTGTGTGGCGATGGAGAGTGATTCTTGTTCTCCATTACCGGCCAACTGTCAAGCTTCTCTTCAGGACGCTTTCAAAAATCAATTAGGAGAGAGCTCTGTTTTTAACACACTGAGTGTTTAGAGTCCACTGATTACTCCTTTTCTCTCTCTCAACCTCTGTGCTTAAAAAATAAGAAGCTTTTAACTTGAGAATTCTCAACTCTTTATCTTAGAAAAGCTTCCCCTTCCTTATAGCTCCTCAGGCTATTTATAAAGAGGCATAGGGGTATTATTACCCTAAAATTCCTCCATAATGGAGATTAACTCCCACATTACGTGGGGAGTTAATTGACCCAGTAATGGGGATCAGTTACAACAGAAACATGGGTCTCGCACTGGATGCGGACCTCGTGTTTGTATAGATACAGGGCTTAGACCCGCGTCTCAGTCAGAACACGGAGTTGCTCAGACCCGCATTTGAGGTGTAGCGCAGAGTTATTCAGACCTTTGTTTGACGCAGGGTTACTCAGACTCGCATTTGAATTGAGACGCGGGGTTCTTCAGACCCACGTTAGACGCAGAGTCTTCAGACTCTTGTAGGGTTGCTTAGATCCGCGTCTAAAGACTATATCTTCCTTGGGACGTGAGGTTCGCGTTTTAGTTTGAATGCGACATTCGCGTTGAAGTGAGGTTCGCGTCTGATTACTTAGTGATTTTTAGACAGCCTACAGAACTCCCTCCAAAGTTTTTTGACACTTCGCGGTTGACTGGAACTGATTTCGAAACGCTTTAGACTTCATTATCGATCTCAGGCTTCTCATGATTAGACTGGCAATCTTTTGCAATGCTTTGAACTTGATCTTGTGTAAATTGTGGTCTTTTATGAGTGTACTGTTGAACTGCTTAAAGCCTCCAGGGAAGATCGTCTCAAGTGTCTTGAAAACTCAGTCTAGCAATTGTCATGGGCTCTGGTTTGTTTATCGATGTTCTATTGAACCAGTAGAGTTGTCGGTTACTTTTACCAGTGTACTATTGAATTGATTGCAGAAGCATGGACATACTCTTTATATGTAAGAGAACGTAACCCTCATAGACGCGGTTGTCATGCTGATCAAGTGGAGATGTGAACTTCAATGAAGTTGAGACGCGACTCTTAATTGTTATAAAGACGTGGCTCCTAATTGTTGTAGAGACGCGACTCTCAATTATCATAGTGACGCAACTCTTAATTGTTGTTGAGACGCGACTCTCAAAATGTAAAGATTGCGTTAGATGCTTCCAGACGTGGACGTAGGCACAACGTTAGATGCGTGTCTAACGAATTTTTGTGGACTTGATATCCTATTGATAAGAATAACAAGTGGAGTTAAATCCACTGGAGATTTATGAAAATTTTACCGTCAGAGATGTAATGTTAACATGATAGGTTAGGGTTTACAATTAGAAGAAAATTGAATTATCAGAAGTATGATATTAACTTGACAATCATACATGTGCTAGAGGTATGATATTAACTTGCATCAAGGAGGTCTCATTTTCATTGAGAAAACTGAGAAAATCGTTGTCATAGGTTTAATATTAACTTAACAAAGAGGTGAATGTTAGAGATGTGATATTAACTTAGCATTTGACATATCGGCTTCGATAAGAAAGCTCGAGGGAGGATCATTATCAAAGGTGTAGTATTTAACTTAACAATGAAATGGATGATTAGAATATGATATTTAACTTAGCATCAAATGTCTCATTTTCATAGGAGAAATCGAGAAAATCATAGTCATAGGTAAAATATTAACTTAACAGGGATTTATATTGCAATATGAGCAATTTTGATCAGAAGTGTGATATTAACTTGATCGAGAGATTTTTGCGATTTGAGTAACTTAGTGGACTTGTCATTCTATTGAAGAGAATTGAAAAGTTGAAATTTTAATCAGAGGTGTAATTTTTAACTTGACCGAGAAATTTTGCTATTTTACCAACTTATTGGACTTGTCATTCTATTGAAGAAAATTGACAAATTGTAATTTATCCGCTGGGGATATTGAAGGAAATCACTGTTAAAGGTACAATGTTAACTTAACAGTGGGGTATGTTAGAGGTATAATATAACTTGACATATTTGATTTGTGATTATTTCGCTAGAGAAACAATTACAGTCTTTTTAAGGTCTTACCATTCCGTGAACAGGAATTGGTAAGAGATTTTGGAGGAAAAAGCGGGATCAGGTCCCTCATGATTTTTAGCAAACCCTCAGTTATCACAGATTTGGTATGTCTTTACCAACTACCGTTTGAGTTGCGCTAGTCATGCTATTTTCCTTAGCATGATGAGTTATCGAGGAGCTTTCATTGGACTTAAATGTAAACTACTTTTCCTATTCTTTAGCCGTCGGAGGCGTCAGATGTAGTGTAATGTACCTCCTGCAAGTAGGTTGGGAGCCACAGAAGTAGACATAAATTCCACGGAGGTTTTGTTTCGAATTAGGCTGCTAGTGAAGTCCACTTATATCTTCATTTGGTTGCCACATTTGATATGAATATGGAAACAATGAAAAGGTTCTGTAAAGATACATCACGAACCTTCTTCAATGAGCTTGGCTTGACAAGTCATTAGATAAACTGATTTGATCCCCTATCTGATTGTTCGGACCTTTTGTCATTGAGCTTTGATCGATCAAATAGGAGCAGAGAGGTATGCCACCATTAAATATGGGAACGTCAGGCTAGATAAGTGATCGGGAAAAATCGTGTACGAAAAGTGTTATTTTGAAATCAAGAGTTAAAGTGTGTGTGCTTTGGCTTTCTCGATACTTCCGTTATAGTATAGAGGCTAAAACGAGTCGAATCCACAAGGACGGGAGGCGATAGAAGCTTTACCGGTTGATTTACGTGTGTATTAACGGTTCTTCAATGTTTGAAAGAATGAAAAGAAAAGAAAACAAAGACTGAAAAGAGAAGTACGATGAAACACAAAGAAGTGGGAAACATAGAAGAAATAGTTTTTGTGATTTTTGTTTGTATATCTAAAACAAAGTGAAAAAGAAAGAAAACTCATGGCTACTAACTACTAATGATTTCCAACATGCTAACTTGTTAGTGATAGTTGCCTCACATGTATCATTGGTCATCATTAGTCCTTAGTTCAAGAGCTTTTTAAAGCATGACCCATATGTTAACTAATCACATCCAAACTCAACAAAATAAGAGCAAGCTACACTTAAACCATAAAAACTAAACAAGAGTAAGTATGGAGTAAAGTAATGTTAGCTTGTTAGAGAGTTAAGATGTTAGAGTGTTAGATCCATCATCATGAGCCATCAATGGCTCTTACAAGAGTAAGGCCAAGTAGAGGTTATTAGATTCATGTGGATTATCAACTAAGAAGTTAGCAAGTTAATGATTATGTCACGCCCCGCTTCCCAAAATACGCGAGAATGGGGTCGCGACGAGAGTCGGCGACGTATATACGCGAGGAAAATACCCCACGTATACACGCTAAGCCTAAATTAACCTGAACAAGCTATAACTCAGAACTATAATAATCCTAGAATCACTGCAACAATACATATACATGATAACAGATGGATAATGACAAGGATATGGCAGTTGAAAGCGATAAAAGATAGAATCATGAAATAACAGGGATAGAATAACAGGCTAAATGTGATATGCGAAAATCAAGGAATAATAGCAGGAACAGAAAATGTAAAATTACCAGAATCAGAGGAAGGGGACCCAAGCTCCTCGCAAAGCGTACCGCCTCATCAAACACCTGCACATTAGAAACAATCGTCCAATATCTGGACGTGCTAATCCAGGGTCATCAGAACGCGACCATGGTGAGTGTGTGTGTAAAGGGGAAAAGCTCGTGCAGAAGAACAATGTGCATAGATAATAGTAAGAACAACTGCAGACTAAGTAACAAAATAAATAACTGAACAGTAACACATATGGTGACAACATGAATACAGGTAGAAGACAACTGGCACAACTATAAATATGCAATCAATGTCAAGGCGTGTAATCTATCACATGTCACTAGGTTGGCATACAATCCGGTCATGGTTATAGTTATATGTCTATCACAGTGATATAAATGTACAGTCAGGTGATCAATGTCAGTCACAATACATTATAACAGTTTATTATCATTTATTATGTCAGCGAACACCAATTGCCACCTGTAATAGACGCATCATATACTACGCCTACTACATGTGTCAATCAGCGTCCTAAGTTATTGAAACTGATTGGTTGGAGACATTATCTATGTTTTAGGTGGGTCCCGTACATACCCGGGACCACGGCCTCAGTTTCCTGGCGCTGAACCAGGCCGTACCGCTAGGTACTCAGTAACAGTAACAGTAACAGTAATCTCACTGTGAAAACAGTGGAACAGTAACAGTACAGATGGATGTCAGTCATCCCTCAGGAACCCTGCAGTGGAACCCTCAGTCGGCTGCGCAACCTGTATCCTAGGTCCACCCAAAATACAGACGCTGTCTCCTCCATCAATTTCCCCAATCCCGGTGTAAGTTGTTCAATTACTTTATTAATTAATTCAGTCATGACAATCAATATCCATATTACTTATAATGCTGGGACGGTACGGTGACAGAACAGTTCAGTACAGTAACAGTCAATCAGTAATCGTATACACGGTGAACATATCAGTAACAGTGAACAGTAACAGTAACCGTGTGTACGATGAACAATAGGACTGTACCGTGGTTACGGTCAAACAATCATTTCCCAGTAACATGAATAATAAGTTATCAGTTAGGTATCATGCATGACCAGTCAAGTTCAGCTCACTAATATCCAACTAATTCTCACCTGTCTTATCATCAAAAAGATAAACAAATCTACTAATGAACTAATAACTGCTATCTGGTAACTCTGAGTACAAGATCACTGATATCGACTAGGTCACTATCACAATACTCAATCTCTGCCAATTGAATTAATCCAATTTCTAACATCACAACAAGTCCGCATCAATATCAGAATGAATCATCACTTAAATCATCACCAATAAATGAATAACAAGTCAACACATACTGAATCATATCAAAGTAAGGGAATCATCCTCAAATAACTTATGGTCTAGACTATCTACTCTTGGTACTCAACATCTTCAATATATCATCTAAACAAATCCCAAATGCCAACAACGTCAATCTCATCTCATACAAGTCAGGTTCCATTATAAGGAATATAGATTCTGGATAACCCCAACTCAAGATCAATCTAAGTCACAACTCAACTAATAGGTCATATCTGATATATCCTGAATACTCAATTAATAAAGTCACGTCCAACTACTGATCATCATTCAATGTAAATAACATAAGTCCCAGGTCAATCTAAAGTCATTACAAACAACTCAGATTCCAATAGTTCTATAATCATCTAGTGTCAAAACACAACAAGTAATTTGATATAATAATCATCATTCCAACATATATCAATATCAGTACTAGTCCTCTCTCTCCATCAATCTACCTGATTCATAAGTATTCACAATTCCCCCTTCTATTAAGATCAGTCATGATGTCCCAACACTCAGCAACATGACATGTACATGCATCTAAAATCTATCATGGTCAAGTCATTACCACCACTATCTATCTCTAGAGATCATATACATCCATTTATATCCATCTCTTGAAGTCATATTCATCCATCAATAGCCATCACATAATCCATGGGTGAAGTCCCAATCCAATAAAAGAACTACACAGAGCTGACAGACTAACAATAGTCGACTAGGGTTATAAACAAGTCGACTAGAAGAAGGTATAGTCGACTAATCAAGTGGGCCAAGTCGACTACACCTAGGCCAAGTCGACTGACAGGTAAGACTAGTCGACTAAACAGAGATACAGAGGGCTATACAACTTCCAGGTCAGCCTATTAGTCGACTAGGGCAAAGTGAGTAGTCGACTACTAACACTGTTAGTCGACTACAGAAGAGGTCAAGTCGACTAGCAGGGAAATACAGAAAGTCTAATATCTCCCAGAAGCTACACTAGTCGACTAGGGGTCTGGTAATAGTCGACTAATACATGGATTAGTCGACTACCAACCTGGGCAAGTCGACTAATCCAGTTCTGTCAGCCAAAAATCAGAGATTCATAAATTCCTATTCCTTACTGCTAATATATGGATTCGAGCCTCTCTCTCACACAATCAACATACACAACCATTACTCTATTCTATATACATGTACACATGAAATTATGATCAAATCAATGCATATAAATATGAGAAATCAAAAGGAGGAGAATACACTCACATTGGGGAATCGACTCGCTGCTGAGCGCGTCAAGGGCCGAGTCGCTGTTGCGGTCATTGTGATGCTACCATTCGCTGTCGGACTGCATGGGAGGGTAGCCAGGTGCTGGAGAAGGCCACCGTGCCAGTCTCTGACGACGGCCTGGAGTGGATCAGGAGAACTCGCCGCTCGCGTCGCTGCTGGAGGTGCAGATCTGCTGATCTGGGCTGCCATCCGCTGCTGGATCTACTGCTGGACTGCAATCTGGTCTGGAGAAGTCCGGCTGCACGTGGGCTGCTGCTGTTGATGTTGCCGGCCTGGCTGATGCGCTGGTGGAGGAATCCCGGCTGGAGGTGGTGCTCGGGTGATGCTCGGCAAGGATCTGAGAGGAAGTAGCTGCGCTGGATCTGCAGAGAAGGAGGGGGCGGCTACTGTGGCCTGGGTGCGTGCGCTTGGCCTGGTGCTCCTGGATCCGGCCTGGAGGGTGCACATGGCAGTGGTGCTCGGGGAAGAAGTGCTGGGCTGCTTCCATTGCTGCTGTGGAGAGGTGCACGACTGCTAGTGTTGGTGGGGGTTTGCGCCATGGAGAGAGGGCCGGGTGAAGGGGGTGTGCGGCAACAGGAGAGGGGGTGCTCGGCCTAGGATTGGTGATTGGAGAGATAAGGTTGTTAATTAGGTGGTTAGGATTTGGTTTAGATAGGAGATCATTTAGGGATTGGGATTTGGTTGTTGAGATTAAGATAGGATTTAGTTGTTAGGATATGATTAGATAATGGGTTGAGTTTGGATATGGGTTAACGGGTAGGATCCAAATGGGTTGGGGGTATAGTCTAATGGGTTTGGTTTTGTGACAACGGTTGCGGGTTAGGCTCCAAATGGTAAATGGGTAAAGGGTAATGGGATATATAATGGGTACAGTCAAGATAATGGGTAAAGGAATAGGAGGCTAATGAAAGAAAACACAATATCAACAATGATTAGTACTAGCATTAATACTAATATCAAGATAATAAATAATACTGATACCAATATCAATTATCAATACTTAATTACAATAATAATAAAAACACTAATAATGTTATCATCAATATTAATAACAACTACTACTAAAATAAGTAGTGACAACAATAATAAATCACCAGTAAAATAAAATAAATAGTTTGGAAAAATAAAAATACAGTAGTTTTATATTAGGGATATTGCAGATTAGTAGTTAGTTGCCATGAGAGAAAAAATTAGCTAAACATGTAAAATGAGTTACAGAAGAAAATAAAGAGAGGTAAAGAGAACCTTTCATAAATTGTCACCTTCAATTACAAGAACTCTTGTTTTCCAACCATATACCACTCTCTCTCCTATTACAAGATCTACAAGAAATAAAAATACGAAGAAAGAAGAAGAACTAACCTAAACTAAACTATCCTAAATTACAACATGAAAAGTAACTACCCTAACTCTCTGTATATCCC